>RJVU01057277.1:3727797-3756194 GCA_003731715.1 Anabarilius grahami
TACATTATTATATTTAATGGTTTTTGACATGGCACCACGGGTTTTGGTTATGTTCTATGGTAATATTATGGATATGTATGTAAATACTATGGAACATAAGGTTCTTGGATATGTATGTAAATACTATGGAACATAAGGTTCTGTACCATGGTGTAGTATTTCCATTTGAAACATCAGTGCACCATGGTATCACCGCAGTGTTTCTGTCGCTCACCTGGCAGGTCTATCGCCACAGCTCGGTAACCCGCGGCAGCTAAAGTCTCCAGAGTCCCGACTGTCAGCCAGTTTTCCGATGAGAACCGGATCCCGTGCAGCAACAGGACGCAGAGTTCGGCGGTACCGCTCAACGGAAGCGCCTGTCGGTAGAACAGCGGCTGATCTCCGCAGATCTCCACCCGAACCGAACCTTCTGACATCTGAACCGAAGACATGATGATACAGACGAGAGCGAAAACTGGCGAAACAAACAGCAGAGCAAAGTTCACGAGCAAATCACTTCGAGTTCTGCAAAGACTTAAATAAACAAACGAAGTTAGAATAAGTTACAACACAAAGTATTCGATCAATTTGCTTTGTTAAAGTGCAATGATGCACCAATGAGCCAGACATAGTAAAGTATTTTTGTACCAGAGTAAAGTCCTGCAGCAGAGGTTTGAGTCCCGGAAGAATCTGTCAGTTTTACCAGAGAGAAACACTGACCTCTAGCGGCTCTGTCAACAATTACAACCTTCTATGCTAATTATTAATTCAAGGTGAATTTATTCTTAAACGACTGAATTACAAACAGCTTTTAAGCTTATTAAGATATTTGTTAATAAATAAACAATCTTAACATGCATTAGCCTGCAATGTGAGTGAATTATTATGGTTATTTTTGAATATATTTGGTTCTTAATTATGGAAAATTGCTCATATTTAGCTTTTCACAAGTTTTAAATGAGTAATAAATGGAGATTGGGATGTAAAACGCTATATTTGCATATTAGATTGCGGATGCTCATTGACATCTTTGTCGAATCCGGTGAGAAGAATCGGTTCCTGACGATCCAATTGAAGTGATCCGATGATAGTGCGCCTTAAGTATATTTACATATGGTTTTAATGTGGTCAAGTGTTATATAAATGTGATCAGATCACCTATACATCCTCTAATACCAGATGTTAATGGCACCATCGTGCCAAATAGCCCTCTTTCGTTTGTAAACGAATCTTGTGAAGGTGAATCGTTTTTATATTTTTCATCCATTTTAAAGTATAATAATATGTTTAGCTTCATCATTTATTTAGGCAATTATTGTTCTTTTCTATAGTTTTATAAAAAGCAATTTCCTTAAGAAAATTGTAGAAATTTAGATTCTATGACTCACTCAAGTGAATGATTGAATCACTCATAAAGAGTCACTTGTCTTTCACATAAATTAGGGAGAAATCCAAAACAGGGTGATACGAAAAAAATAAGAATGACAAGTAATAATGGTTGATATAAAATAAAAAAGTAATTATTAAGTAAGTAATTATGAATACAGCACTAATTGTGATTTATTTATTATTCAGTTATTAATTATATTTATTATTATTTGTTTGTTTTTGGCATATGTTTACTTTAGCCGGATTCATTGGGAAATGTCCCGTTCTGTCAGCTCAACAGAGTAAACACACACCCACAGCACCCCCTTCATCAATTCATCAGTCGAAAAGAATCAAAGTCCCTCAGATGAGCTCTGCTGCTGGAGGAACGCAGCTCTTATACCATGATTTCACTCTTCTTTCTCACAGCTCTGGTGCTTTGGCTTGATGCAGCTCATGGTAAGATCAATACTCTCAGAAATGTAATATTATTGATGCATTAAATATTGTGTTTTAAAGGTGAACTGTTTTTTAGATAAACATGCGTAGCTCAAATTGCTAGAGGTTCCCAAACAGCCAAAGAACATGTTACTCCTTACAAGTATTTACCATGGTAACCAAGGTTCTAACACCATAATAAAACTATGGTTAAAGATCCTATAATAATGAATTATGATTTTATAGATAACTGCAGTACTATGCTATTTTGGCTAAAACTAGTTACAATGGTGTATTTTTGTAAGGAACAGAGTAGATTTATCCACATAAACAAATTTTATACAAATATGATGTTTTAAATACAACATTTCAGTTGAGTAACAGTTGACAATCAAGGTAAAAACTTGGAATTACCATGGCAAATGAAAATGATTCAGCGCCATGGTATATATATGAAAGTAAATGGCATTTCTATCACTTTCACAGTATTCATGTAAGCAAATGACATTGTGCCAAATTATGTCATTAATGGCCCTTTTTGGTTCATATGGACATGTGATGAATTTAAACACAAGAATATGTGTGTGTGAGCTGGTTCCTGTGTCAGATTCTGTTTGCTGTGTAGTTATTTGGGCATCACTGCATGATCGTGTCATGCCACTGGTTATTTTGTGAAACAGATGTAGTTTACAGATCCAAAGGTCATGTGTGTTTAAGCACCTCTGAGAGGGTACATAACATTACAGCATTTTATGCCGGCACAAAAAGAATCGTAAAGAGTTTGCTTAATTCACTAATAATAATGTGGCAAAAAGTTTACATGTTCACTGTAAACCCGAACAGTACTACTAACTTATAAAGATTGAGTACACTGCAATTAAATCATTGATGCAACTTTAAAAAATTGCATTTTCTGAATGAGGAGTTTTATTTTTGTGTAGCTCAACATTTTTGAGTAAACCTTATACTTAAAGTATTATTTTTAAGTTTACTGAGCGACATAAAGTGACGTCATCCACATCACGTTGTTGCTCTAACCAACATTATCAGAAGAATCCATTCAACATTACACTGAGTTGCAAGCATGCTTTGCGACACACTTTGTAAGGAGAATAAATTGTTATTTTGGTATTTAAAGATGATTCTGTGATGTTGAAGTTTTGTAGGGTTGCCGTCGTGGTGAAGAGTAGTGCTTGTGGTTAGGTCGAGAATGCGCTGAGAAACTTCAAGGCTATAGATCCTGCATGTTGATTAACAATTCAAGTAGAAATAGTGATAGTCTCTTTGATGGTTACATTAGTGCAGGCTGGTGTGCTGTTTCTAACTAACACTTAACCATAAAGATTAGGCGTTAGTTTATTCAGTATTTCAATTAAATTGTAATTAACAAGATTGTGCCATACAAAATACATTTTTAAGTTCTATTAAAATAATCTTTGAGTTAGTTAACTTAAAAATTTGAGTTGTTTACTTAAATGTTTTGAGGTAATCGGTGTCTACAAAAATGTTGACTATTCTGAACTAACTTCGGGTTTTGAATTGAATTGAAAGCATTTATTGTCATTGCATTTGCATACAATGAAATTAAGAGCACTACTCCTGACCGGGGTTTTGAAATACAAATATACAAACATATAACAACAGCAATTTACACATTACACCCCTTAGTGCATTAGATTAAAGTCCTGGTAGATTCAAGTGTTCAAGTGATGATATTGCACATTGGACATACTGCTCATTTTACAGAACAGCAGTGTAGACAGACAGAAGAAGAGTTTATAGTAAAATAAATAAATGTAATTAAATAACATGACTGGAATAGTGTTATATACCTTTAGTGCATTTTTGAGTTTAAAGTCCGGATTGCAACTGGAAAGAAACTGTCCTTAAATCTTGTGGTCCTTGCTCTTAAGGACCTGTACCGTCTGCCCTCAACAGATGGTGCCCTGGGTGCGATGTGTCCTTAATGATGTTATTGGCTTTTGAGAAATAGTGAGAGCAAGCAATGCTTTCCAGGGAGAGAAATGAACAGCCAGTGATTTTTTGGGCTGTATTAATTATCCTTTGGAGGATATCCTAACTTGACTGCTGCAGTGCAGCTGGAGTACCACACTGTGCTGCAGTACACTAACACGCTCTCAATGGTGGAGCGGTAAAAGGACACTAGTAATTGACGGTCTAGGTTATTTCACCCTAAGGAAGTGCAGCCGTTGCTGTGCCTTTTGGATTATTTCCGAGGTGTTAGCAGACCAAGAGAGTTTGTCCGATATTTGGACTCCCAGGAATTTAAAGGTGTGGACCCTCTCCATAGTTTTTTACAGTGTGGTAAACAATAGTTTTAAGTACAGTGCACTTAAACATTAAGTGAAAACAAATTCAATTTTTTAAGTTTGAATGAATTGTTATTTATAGTTATTGTTGAATCGGGTTTTACAGCGATTTTTAGACAATGCACCAGTGTAAAATGTTTTTAGACAACATTGTTTTTATTTAATAACTGATATGAAAAGTTATTGGTTTTGGAAGTTTTAAGAGTTTCAATTTTATACTAATAATACTAATTAAATCCAAAGTGGCAAAAAAGTGAAACCATAGCACTATGGTATCAAACCTTTATTGTAAAGCTATGAGGAGGAGAACTAGTTTCAAGGTTGTTGTTTTTTTTCTTCATTCTGTCACCTGATGTAGTTTGGGTTTCTTGCCACTGTCGCCTCTGGCTTGTTTAGTTAGGGACACTTAATATTCAACAATATTATTGATTTGACTGCACTGACACTATTGGATGAAAAACTGAACTGAGCTGGACGACGACATCACTGTTTCTGCAGAACTGCTTATAGATGAACTAATTTAATAATTGATGATCTTTACAATGAAACTGAATCAACACTGAACTGACTTGAGCTGAACAATGACACTGTTTTCTTTAGAGCTGCTGTACAGCTGAAATTATCTGTTTGCAACATAGAATAATTTTCCTGTTTATTTCCACTGTGAAGCTGCTTTGAAACAATCTGTATTGTATAAAGCACTATAGAAATAAAGGGGACTTGACTTAAAGCGTGTTCGTAGTAATGACTAAAGTGCAAGCGTCTGATGTGTTTTAACAGCACACCGCAGCGCACTGAATGATTTCCAGCGATCTGAGGGGAGAGAGCTCGTTCTCAAATCCTGGAACGTGAACCGTCTGACTGAACTTCCGGGGATCACTTTGGAGGATTGTGCTAAACGCTGCACAGAGAGTCCAGAATGCAGGTCTCATTTCCTCACAATTAAATGAAAATGTATTCACTTTAAATATAATATCAAATAACACACTACAGGTACAATTTCTAATCAAATACTTTACAGATTAAGCATGACAAAAGATTATTAAAACATTGATTTAAAATGTACTTTAAAGTAAAACTTTTAATTTGACATTATTACAAAGTGCACTTTTTAAAACTGTCATGAAAGTGTAATATATGCAGTCGTGGCCAAAAGTTTTGAGAATTACATAAATATTGGAATTTGGAAAAGTTGCTGCTTAAGTTTTTATAATAGCAATTTGCATATACTCCAGAATGTTATGAAGAGTGATCAGATGAATTGCATAGTCCTTCTTTGCCATGAAAATGAACTTAATCCCCAAAAAACCTTTCCACTGCATTTCATTGCTGTCATTAAAGGACCTGCTGAGATCATTTCAGTAATCATCTTGTTAACTCAGGTGAGAATGTTGACGAGCACAAGGCTGGAGATCATTATGTCAGGCTGATTGGGTTAGAATGGCAGACTTGACATGTTAAAAGGAGGGTGATGCTTGAAATCATTGTTCTTCCATTGTTAACCATGGTGACCTGCAAAGAAACGCATGCAGCTATCATTGCGTTGCATAAAAATGGCTTCACAGGCAAGGATATTGTGGCAACTAAGATTGCACCTAAATCAACAATTTATAGGTTCATCAAGAACTTCAAGGAAAGAGGTTCAATTCTTGTAAAGAAGGCTTCAGGGCGTCCAAGAAAGTCCAGCAAGCGCCAGGATCGTCTCCTAAAGAGGATTCAGCTGCGGGATCGGAGTGCCACCAGTGCAGAGCTTGCTCAGGAATGGCAGCAGGCAGGTGTGAGCGCATCTGCACGCACAGTGAGGCCAAGACTTTTGGAAGATGGCCTGGTGTCAAGAAGGGCAGCAAAGAAGCCACTTCTCTCCAAAAAAAACAACAGGGACAGATTGATCTTCTGCAGAAAGTATAGTGAATGGACTGCTGAGGACTGGGGCAAAGTCATATTCTCCGATGAAGCCCCTTTCCGATTGTTTGGGGCATCTGGAAAAAGGCTTGTCCGGAGAAGAAGGTGAGCGCTACCATCAGTCCTGTGTCATGCCAACAGTAAAGCATCCTGACACCATTCATGTGTGGGGTTGCTTCTCATCCAAGGGAGTGGGCTCACTCACAATTCTGCCCAAAAACAAAGCCATGAATAAAGAATGGTACCAAAACACCCTCCAACAGCAACTTCTTCCAACAATCCAACAACAGTTTGGTGAAGAACAATGCATTTTCCAGCACGATGGAGCACCGTGCCATAAGGCAAAAGTGATAACTAACTGGCTCGGGGACCAGAATGTTGAAATTTTGGGTCCATGGCCTGGAAACTCCCCAGATCTTAATCCCATTGAGAACTTGTGGTCAATCCTCAAGAGGCGGGTGGACAAACAAAAACCCACTAATTCTGACAAACTCCAAGAAGTTATTATGAAAGAATGGGTTGCTATCAGTCAGGATTTGGCCCAGAAGTTGATTGAGAGCATGCCCAGTCGAATTGCAGAGGTCCTGAAAAAGAAGGGCCAACACTGCAAATACTGACTCTTTGCATAAATGTCATGTAATTGTCGATAAAAGCCTTTGAAACGTATTGTAATTATATTTCAGTACATCACAGAAAGAACTGAAACAAAGATCTAAAAGCAGTTTAGCAGCAAACTTTTTGAAAACTAATATTTATGTAATTCTCTCAACTTTTGGCCACGACTGTACATATATTATCTGTAAGAACAATTTTTTATTTAAAGTACTACAAGTGCACACTTTTTTTCACAAGGGAATACAATATGTGTTTTTGACTCTTTTTACATGTATTTGAGTGCAGTTTTCTGACAAAATGTGAACTCTACAGAGCTTTCAATTACGAGTTTCGTCCATCTATGGTGTGTAAACATCTGCCCTGGGTGGGCGACGGAGACAATGCAGATGTCAAGAGAAACGTGAACTGTGACCTTTATGAGATGAAAGGTGAAAAATTGCTTCTCAAAATGTTGTTTCGGTAGATTTTGTCTGTTATATAAAGTATTAGAAAGTTAATTTCAAAGATTATAAGGATATATATTACGTCTTCAGCCATTAAAAATCCACACCGCTTACGATGTAAGTGCCTCTGTAGTCACATGTTCATAATGTTCTCCTGTATGCAGTCTATGTAAGGAAGTGTATTGTGGGTAAAGGAGAAGACTATCGAGGGAAAGTGTCGACGACTATGAGTAAACGAACATGTCAACAATGGTGGTCGAAATTCCCTCATGACCACAGGTATGAGTCGGACATCATGTGCGATATGTTACAAAAATGTAGCTTAATGTAAAGGATTTGTATTTGAAATATGTTTCTTACAGTAGTAAATACTTAGAGTGGTCCCGAAAGGTATTTGGACACTCTTAAAACTATCTGAAGGTCATTGCATTAGATACAATATATCAAAGCAAGTTGCATCTGCAAACAAATGATGCACAAGCTTTTCTCAGAATGAACTTTTGGAATAGCATGCACTGATAAATCATGCACATTAACATCAAGATTGTGTATTAAGAAAGTTTACATTTACGCATTTGGCAGACGCTTTTGTCCAAAGCGACTTACATTGCATTATACTATACATTTGTATCTGAGTATGTGCAATCCCTGGGATCGAACCCATGACCTTGGCATTGCTAGTGCCATGCTCTAACCACTGAGCTACAGGAGAGCTTATAATGTTAAACNGCATCTGCAAACAAATGATGCACAAGCTTTTCTCAGAATTAACTTTTGGAATAGCATGCACTGATAAATTATGCACATTAACATCAAGATTGTGTATTAAGAAAGTTAAACTTGAAAGAGTCTCTTATGCTCACTAGGCTGCATTTATTTAGTTAAAAGTACAGTAAAAACAGGAATATTGTGAAATATAAAATTGTCACATTATAAATGTCTTTACTCTCACTTTTGATCAATTTAGTGCATCCTTGCTGAATAAATAGTAGTATATATATATATATATTACTCTTTGATTCTTATAATGATATTAGAATGATGTCCCCGCTGTTTGGAATAGATGGACTCCGTCTGCTACTAATGGCTTGGAGCTGAACTATTGTCGTAATCCAGATGGCGACCGCATCGGCCCATGGTGCTACACGACTGACCCTGAACGCAGATATGAGAGCTGCAACATCCCCCAGTGCAAAGATGGTGAGACTCAATCCTCAGATTGGCATCACATTGTCATTTTAAGAGTGTTTTCACTTCTACAGTCATATTTGGTTATGATTAGTTTTGAGCAGATGGTTTTGTGTGTTTCTGCATTAGAGGTGTGCATCACTTGTAATGGAGAAGACTACAGAGGTCAGGTGGATCACACGGTGAACGGTAAAGAGTGTCAGAGATGGGACCAACAGTATCCTCATCAACACATCTACCAGCCAGAAAAGTAAATTTAACATACTCATGTACCATAGCCTTAAAGTCACACTTAAAGAAGGCGTGAAACATTTATTTCCGATTGTGATGTATATCTGAGTGAAACGGCTTCTGGAACAAGAACGAATGTAGGGCGGGGCTTGATTTTGTCTGTGGGGAATTGATTGGATGGTTGTGGTCTGCTATTGGTGGATCTCATGTGAGTGACAGGTTGACCCACCCTCATGCCAGTAAACACATCATCAGAGAAGAGAAGAGATGTCGCTGCAAGAGGGAGGGGAGGATATTTTGATTAAAGTTAACGAGGCAAATGCATTTTGAAAAATAATGATGTTCACTGATAAATCATTTATAATAAATATTGCAATATTCCATAAAAATAAGAATTGTCAATTTTGATTTCATGGTGACTTTAATAATATTGCCAGAATGTATTTGCTTTGGATGACAGAAAATCAAATGCTGCAGGAGCAACTGCAATTTTCTGAACCATTTGGTGTTGCAGTAATTTTTAGTGGATGTTGATATAATAATGTCAAATGTGTTTGTATCTGATGATTGTGTAACCAGATATCCTGATAAAAGTTTGGATGATAATTATTGCCGTAACCCGGACGCCTCTCCGGTGCCCTGGTGCTACACCACTGACCCGACGGTGGAGAGAGAGAGCTGTGATATAAGCAAGTGCCGTAAGTATTTCTGCTCCTTACCACAAGGATAAATATTTCTTTCTTTTTTTTCTAAGAGTATGGTATAGTTATAGCAGCTGACCAGCAGTAGGGGCTAAAGGGTTCATTCTAAACAGCAAACCTTGACCTCTTTGGTTTAATCACCCCTTATAAGATAAAGAGTGTAAACAAAAGCACTTAACATGCAGAATATACAGAAAGGTGAAGAAGCAAAACACATGAGGTCTGAAATACCCATGTGTCCATATAATTCAGAAATAGTGTTTCTGAAACCTTATTTTAAAGTCAAAGTTAATAGAGACACAGCAGAGATGAAATTGAACAAATACATGTTTTTCAAACAGTTTTCATGCAATGTCAATTTGAAAGGAGACCTATAATGCCCCTTTTACAAGATATAATATAAGTCTCTGTTGTCCCCAGAATGTGTCTGTGAAGTTTCAGCTCAAAATACCCCTCAGATCATTTATTATAGCTTGTCAAATTTACCCCTATTTGGATGTGAGCAAAAACACGCCGTTTTTGTGTGTGTCCCTTTAAATGCAAATGAGCTGCTGCTCCCGCCCCCTTTCCAGAAGAGGGTGGAGCTTTAACAGCTCGTGCTTCGGTTGCTCAACAACAACAAAGCTGGAGAATCTCACGCAGCCAAAATGAGGATTGTCAGTAACGGTGTTCAGCCTTACATTGTTCAAACCGGAGTCGACACTGATGGAGAGACTCAGGAAGAAGTTACAACTTTAAGGACGTTTCTGAATGGATAGTGGATAAATGTTTGTAGTTGCTGTGGAGTTGATTCAACTCATCGACTAGCATGTGCCGTCATGTTAATCTTTTGTGCAAATCCAGCGTTGAATTGATCCTCGTTTGTGAAGCAGTCCAGTGTAAAATGATGGCATGGCAACAACACTCTACTACAACAACTCTTCCTCTTCTCTAAAGCAGCCCAACATGGCCTCACCTCCTTTGTTGTGTTCTCGGGGGCGGGGTTTATGTAAATCTTAGGGTTTGTGATGTCACTAACCCTGGAAGAAGCTTGTTGTAGTCTCTACCAGCCATTTGTTGTAGTCCTTAAAAAGCGATTTCTGTAAAAGAAAATATCTCCCTTTGCATTGAACTTTGAGCGTCGTAACTTTGCAGATGTTGTTTATGCTCAAACAGAAACATTTACTAAAGTTAAAAAACAAGATCAAGACACACTAACTAAAGTTAAAAAAGTGAAATCATATGTAAGGACCTCTTTAAAATGCTCGCACTAGTAACCTTAACAGTGTTAGCAGTGCATGAATTTCAATCTTCATGCAAATCATTTGGATTATTATTCATTCATTCTGTTTAAAGGACACAGATCTTCATCTTCCCAGGGACATCACTGCCATTTCCAATCGCATCAGTGCTGTTCAAAGAGACAACGAAATAATCGAAAGTCAGAAAATCACATGTGGTGTTCCGTTTGAGAGCACAACATTAATAGCAGTTTATTGAATTGGGTTCAGTATTATTCTTTATGAATATGCAATGACTGATCTTGACAACAAGGACAGCATCTGTCCAGTATACTAACCACTAACTAAAGTCATTGTAACAAGTAGATACTCTCTCTCCGGTCCTGTAGCCGAGTCTCCCAAGCGTCGTTCACGCCCCAGCTACACCACTAATTGTTTTCGGGGTCGTGGAGAGGACTACAGGGGCAAAGTCAACGAAACAACCTCTGGAATCCCTTGTCAGCGCTGGGACGCCCAGAAACCCCATGAACACCCATTTTTCCCCAAAACCTACGAGTGCAAGTGAGTCGAGAGGGGCTCGAATATGTCTTGAAAATCTATGAAACTCAAATAAATTGTTGATTGTGACTTTTTCTTTCCTCTTTCCACCTTTAGGGGTCTGGAGGAGAACTACTGCCGTAACCCAGACGGTTCAGAGGCGCCCTGGTGTTTCACGTCTGTCTCTGAGATGAGGACGGCTCTCTGCCTGCAGATCAAACGCTGCTCTGATGACATTGAGGCTGAGGGTACAGCTGGCGCCCGCTAGTGATTAAAAACATCAACTGCAGTTTCATTTTTTTAAAGAGACATTTTGACTGTGTTTGTGGGAAGAGAAAACGTCTGCAGTAAATGTCTTATAATCAGCTCACACTACATATTATATGTAGACTGTATATACACAACCGTTCAAATTTTATTTTTTGAAAGAAATTAATACTTTTATTCAACAAGGACACATTAAAGTGATCAAAAGTGACAGTAAAGACACTTACAATGTTACAAAATATTTTAATTTCAAATAAATGCTGTTCTTTTGAACTCTCTTTTTCCTGAAAAAAAAAAGTATCATGCTTTTCTACAAAAATATGAAGCAGCACAACTGTTTTCAACATTGATAATAATAAGAAATGTTTCTTGAGCATCAAATCAGCATATTAGAATGATTTCTGAAGGATCATGTGACTCTGAAGACTGGAGTAATGATGCTGAAAATTCAGCTTTGATCACAGGAATAAATTACATTTTAAAATATATTCAAATAGAAATCAGTTATTTTAAAGTGTAATAATATTTCACAATATTACTGCTTTTACTGTATTTTTGATCAGAGAAATGCAGCATTTGTGAGCAAAAAAGACTTCTTTTAAAAACATACTGACCCCAAACTTTTGAGTGCTATTGTAAATAACCAGGTTTTTTTTTTCTTCTTAAACTAGACTGCTATAATGAAATCGGCAAAAACTATCGGGGTGTTGTCCGCAAGACTCGTAAAGGTATTCTCTGCCAGAAATGGAGCGTCAATACACCTCACAAAACCAAGTAAGACTAATAAATGTTCATCATAAGATCACACAAATGCAGAGAATTAAGCTAAAAAATGCCTTCAAAAGTTGTCCTCATTAAACATGTATAATCCTTTGGAAAAATCACAAAGTAAGAATAAGTATAGGCAAATGTCAATTTAACTGCAGAATTAAGCTTTATTATAAAATCCCATTCCTGTTCATCTCATTTAAAGCAGGTCTATAGCTCTGTGATATATTCAAGTTCATTTCTGGACATATATTTGCAGGATAAACCCCAAAACTCACCCAGAGGCCAACCTGACCGACAACTACTGCAGAAACCCAGACGGAGACCACCACGGACCCTGGTGCTACACCTCTGACCCCAAGACTGAATTTGACTACTGTGCCATCAAGCAGTGTGGTGAAGTGACCATGTTTATAGATGTTCTTTTCAATCTAATTCAGTCATGTCTGCTTTTTTAGCTTCTAATTATATAATAATTTATTATTAATAATTATACATTAATAATAGTAATAGTGTGTGTGTGTGTGTGTGTTTCTTTATATTGTAATAGCTGGAGAGAAAGTGCCAATAATCGGGCCAACAAGTAAGTCACAAGCATTATACCGTGAGTAGTACAGACTCTGATGTGTGTGATTGTGTCTAATTGAAATACTGTCCACTGTGTGTAAAAAGCGGAGGTTGTGTTTAACGAGTGTGGAAAGCGGGATGACCGTCATGTGAAGTCCAGGTTAAGAATAGTGGGCGGCACACCTGGAAACTCTCCCTGGACCGTCAGCCTTAGAGACCGGTTAGTATTTTTTGCCCATAAACTGGCCCAAATTATGTCACTTTATGAAAGTAAAATAGAGTGTTTATTGTAAGCAAATATATTTGGGGCCAATGTGTGTATTCTGAAATCTCTTTATCTTCACAGTAAAGGAAATCACTTCTGTGGAGGATCTCTGGTCAATTCTGAATGGGTCATCAGCACCAAACAATGCTTTTCTTCCTGGTAACTCACAGTCTGCAGTGATTCATAGTTGGACAGTAAGGGCGTTTTAATAAATGTTCATGTGCTTGTTTGTGATTGTTTGCAGTTATGTCGACCTCACGGGATATAGTGCTATGATGGGCACCTTGTTCCGTGATCCAAAGGAAGGCGAACCAGACAGACAAACCATTTCTCTCACCAAGATTGTCTGCGGCCCTTCTGAATCCCACCTGGTCATGCTTCAGCTAGAAACGTACTTCATCCCACACACAAACACATTAACACGTGTACCATGGTATTCTTCAAAGTATCTTGACTTCAGATTTGCCCTCTAATAGACACATATCTCGCTCTTCTCCTGCAGTCCTGCCCAGTTTAATGAGCGTGTGTCTCAAATATGTCTTCCTCCGGAGCGCTACATCGTGCCAGAGGGAACCATCTGTGAAATTGCTGGTTGGGGAGAAACAAAAGGTAATAGGCTTGTCTTTTATATCTACAATACCTCTTATTATACATTATCGTTCAGAAGTTTGTGGTCAGTAAAAAAAATTTAACAAAAAGAAATTAATACTTTTAATAAGCATAAATGCTATTGCTTTAAGAATCCTAAAAAATTATCACAGCTTCCACAAAAATATTAAGCAGCAGAACTGTTCAACATTAATAATAATAATAATAATAATAAATGTTTCTTGAGCAGCAAATCAGCATATTAGAATGATTTCTGAAGGATCATGTGACACTGAAAACTGGAGTAATGATGCTGAAAATTCAGCTTTGCATCACAGGAATTTTATTTAATTTAAATATTTCACAATGCAAATGTTTAATCAGCAGAGAGGATAATTTACCTCTGTAAATGTTTATTCTTATTTACATTTTTTTAAATAGGAAGCTTTATGAAATTCTGAACAATGCAATAGAATACATTTCTGTCAGGACCACTATCGTCAAATATGATTGATAATGCATAGAGTTTGTATTGGTGGTAAGGTTCTGTTGTGGGCAAGAACGCCCTGCGCATCTATGCAGCCTATAGCATGGATAAGAGCAGAGAGAGCAGTGATAACCCCCCTAGAGGAAACAGAACAGAATCAACATACTCAGATATCGTTAATGTCAATAATTTAACATGTACACATATTTCAAGAATTAGTCTGATTCAGGGGAATCATAAGGCCAAATCCTGACTGACGAGAGGAGGAGCTGGGGATGGAGGAGGGTAATTAGCTCCTGAGAAATAGCTACTGATAATACTGAGGAGCTTATATATGGATGATGTGATAGGCGTCGTATTCCTATTGGTTGACGAGAGTTTTGTGCATCATGTTTGATCTCAATGTGCACAAAAAATGCTAGACATGCATAACGTGTGGTTAGATGTAAAATCTGAATGCTGAAAATATTGTTTTTCGGTCCTACCCATCTTCCCATCCATACAGTTATTCATCATTTTCTTCCCATCATTGATCTTCTCTTCTTCTTTCTCAGGAAAGGGGGATGAGACTGTACTGAATGTGGCTCAGATGCCTGTACTGAGCAATAAAGAATGTAACACATATTTCAAGGGTCGGGTCCGTGAGAACGAGATGTGCACCATGGCCTTCCAGGCTGGAGTGGGCGCCTGTGAGGTACTGATGTGCTGAGCTTTTATGCAGTTTATCAACATATAAGTTAAAGTCAGCATGAAACCGAAATTGTGATAGTCTTTTCTTACCTATTGTGATGTATTTCTGAGCGGAACGGCTTCTCAAACAAGAACAAATGTAGGGCGAATGGGGAATTGATTGAATGGTTGTGGTTTGCTATTGGTGGATCGACATGTGAGTGACAGTTTGCCCCGCCCTTGCACCTGTAAACACGTCAACAGAGAAGAGAAGAGATGGAAGAGGGAGGGGAAGTTACTTTGATTAAAGATCATGAAGGCACATGAATTGAAAAAATAATGATGTGCACGGATAAATCATTTATAATAAATAATGCAATATTCCATAAAAAACAATTGTCAATTCTAAATTCATGGTGACTTTAAGAATCACTACATAATAAAAGCATTGCTATATTATTGAAATAAATATAAGCTTCTTTTTTTTTTAAAGAGGAGACATGCATTCCATATCATTTGTTGTTGACATCAAAGGCTGTGTGTTAAATCTTATAAAAACGTATAATTTACTCAGTATTTCAGTGTAAATTCATCTGTCTTTTGGTGGAAAATTACCTTTTTTTTTTTGGCATGGCATTTTTTAAGCATTGGTATGTAAAATCTGTGTCTCAAAGTAAAACTAGACAACCACTGATCTAGACGCCGCTTAGCTTGCAAAAATCTCGTTCAAAATGTGTGTATGTGTTCAAAAGTGAAGCATCCAGTGCTTCAGACATTTCCTTTGTATGCGTTTGTGCGGCTGCATGAGTTATGAGTTCTGCTTTTGCAATAGATGTGAAGTGGGGATTGTGAAATGAGTAAGATGTGCAGGTGCACTGTAACGTTCTTCTTTTTCGCTCTTTCAGAGAGACTACGGCGGCCCTCTGGCCTGTCAGAACAGCGATTGTTGGGTCCTGGAGGGAGTCATCATACCAATGCGCCGCTGCGGACACGCCGGCCAGCCAAACATCTTCATCCGTGTGTCTGTTTATGTGGATTGGATTAAGAAGGTCATGGAGATGACCTAGCTGACAGACCAACTCATTACATAGCAGCAGCATGTCTTCATGTTTCACACTGCCTGATCTACTAAAATATATATATTAAGTGGATAGAATGTAATATACTTAAAAATGTGTTTTTATAAGTTTATGTAAGCATTTTTTGTATCGTTCTGAATTTGGGGGTTTAATTGACATAAGATGTATGCTTGCATTTGTGGAACATATGGATAAACAGGTGCACATAAATTTACATTCAAACTGACATCACCATTCTTAATTATACAGAATTTATTATTAAACATGTAATCCCTAAAAGGACTGTCATTTATGCATGACGCACAGATTTGTTTGTTTTTTTGCATTAAGAATGGCCAAAAACTTTAGAAAACACATTTGGATGTACAATAATATTTTTTTTAAATTAAATTTATATGCATTTTCTAGTCTAGAATGAACTCACTATGGTGCGTTAACAGCATGTGACCTAACGTGCTAATGACACCTTCACTTCCTTTTTGCCAAAAATGTTAAGCACACAGCAAATAGATTTTAATTTTATTTGCTGAAAGTGATGTCATATATATTACTAAAAATTAAAAAAATTTTGGTCGAACATTATTATTTTATTTTAAATGCAATTTTCTTTCCATGACGATGTCCATATATGGAGCATAGGCCTACATTTTTGACAGGACAGTGATATTGCGGTATTTTTGCTGGCAATAAATGAGCCTACATTTGCTGACAGGAAATAAACAATAATCGATAAATAAAAAACACTTGTGTGCCTACCTTACCGTACAGAAGCTTGCAATTAAGTGGCGTCTTAATGAGTCATTGAATCAGTCAATTCCTTCTGCAACATTTTCTTTCACGAATGAATCATGTCTAAAGCGCATGGCGCAGGTGCACTTAGAGTGTGTCCAAATCCACTTTTGCTAGTTTAACGACAGGAAAAATGGTTGCCGCACCTAGCGCATGGTCTAAAAGGGTTGTCCCTAGTCTCTCAATGAGTAATGGGTGTGTTTTGGGCATAACGTGCAATAAACCAATTACAGTCTTATCTCCCATTCCTTTTAAAAGCCAGTTGCGCTTGCGCCATGGTGGATTGCTATTTACATGGCGGAATTTGCAAGCGATAAAACTGAACGCTTCTCTAGCGAGGAAACAGATCTGCTCGTGCACGAGGTTAAAGCTCGCGAGCAGACCATCTACGGGACAAGCCAGATTCCACCAAAGCATTTTTATCTTTATGCACACAATAATAATCTTTCACATTCTAATCCTTTTTAATATTTGGCACGTTTGTGTGCACAACAAGCAGAGTGTACGTTCCAAAAAATAAATACTGCACCATTGACCAACTGAAACCTTGTCTAAAGTCAATGGCGCAGTCTATCAGTTGCCTCAAAATAGCAACACGCCAGCAATGCATCTCAACACACCTCGTTTTCAGACCAGCACGCCCATGGGTGCACAAACGGGCGCAAATGCATTTGCTATTTAAACAACGTGGTGCCGGATGTGAAACTGATAACTGCGTCAGGCTGAAACTAGCAAAAAACACTTGCGTCGCGCCTGGTGCCGCATTGTGCCGGGTGTATGGTAGGGCCCTCAACAATATGTGTCTAAAATGTAAGTTGCTTAATATTAAAGGTGCTAAAGAGGATGTTTTGTTTTATACATTTTTGCAATATTACTTGAAACTGTCTTTACTAACTGATAAAAGACTATTTATTAGGTGCACTGAAAGGAATAATATTAATATACATCATCTGTGCACGAGGTAGGGCCTTAAAAACATCAGCCAATCGTTTACGCGATCATCGCATAAACGATTGGCCCTCTGGCTTGTCAATCACTGCCATGACGTTCCTTGTGAGAGACGCGCGGCTGCGCGCTCCAGTAACTTTCCACACTCCACAGGCGCCGCATGCAATGTTTTTGTCAGGAGACAGGAGTAACAACTGCAGATTATGAGTTACCTGCGGTGAAACACGACACAGCGAATGCCGGTGGTAAACACTCGTGTTCCAATACTCGTGCACGAGTTTTGGGAGGCGTTCCCTCGAAATGAGCTGTGAAGGAGGGGGGTTGTTAAAAAACTCACTAACAGTCTTTGGTTTCTCGGTCGACGAAAATATCCTCTGTATCACCTTTAACTTCTTGTTTATTTAACTGTAGTATAATATCAATATCATATTTGCAATTTGCTTTTCGGGGACAAATACGCATTACCATTCTGATACATCGACTTGTAGACGAACCTGTATTATTTGCTCTTCCTCTTCCTATGAGTCAGTTTCTGGTTCAAACATACATGGCTGAATTAAACCAATATTTCCACTTTCCATTGTGTAGCTTTACTACAGTTGACCAAGTGGATCAGCTGGTCCGAGCTTTTGTGATTGAGTGTGTGCGGAGACCAATTTGCATATTCATCGTGCACGTGAAGAGTTACATTCAAGCTATTTTAACCCTCATGCGGTATAAGATTTTGTGACTTTTTTTTTATTTTTTACATTATCTATCTATACACACAAAAAAAACTGGGCATGATTTGGTTCTAAAGGTGTGTAAAAAAAAAACAAGTCACACTTGTGGTATTTAGGGTCAAAATGACCCCACATTGAAAATTAATGGGAAAGGCATTTTTTTATATATATATAAAATCAATAAATCTGGCATAAATCTGAAAATTTCCACACAAAAATAAAGTCCTGGTACTAGAGCACAAATGCAATGTATAACAGACATGCTCACTCACACACACACACTCGTGCACACAAACACACACAGGTGTGAATGCTACAGAGAGCATGTGTATAGGATTTGGCAAATAAAATCAGCCACAAATGCAGAACACAGATATGAAGGTGTGAGACCTAATGCACGCACACACATACATATATACAGGTGTGTCTTATGTGGCATTTTCCTGTAAAATTATAAAAACAGACACTTCAAAACACATCTTAAAGTTTATTAATATATAAATTCATAAAATGCATCACAAAAGCTTTGACGAGGCATTGACCCCAAACGCCATAAGTGTAAACTGAAAACGAGGAGAGCATAAGGTTTAAGGCATGAAGAAATTATTTTCACTGGGAAAAAAAAAAAACTTTAATTTGTCATTTTGATTATCAAAGATTAGTTTTAAGAGATACAATTATTGACTGCAGGGGGACTTTATTTATATTGCATTATTTTTTAATAAATAAATAAGTATATGATATAGTTTTATATGGTATCATGGTGCTACAATGATTTTTGGGACATGCACCAAGGTATTCTAGGAGATGAATACCGAGGTGTGTGAATTTCAGTTGTCCTACCACCATGATGATATATCTAAACACATGGTATCACTCACTGAACCTATCTGCTTCATAGTAATACCATGGTACTTTTTGGTACTTTTGTTAGTGCGTTCTCATTCTTATGCAAATGACTAATTTTTGTTTTCTTAAAATACTTCTTTAGGGGACGAAGAAAAAAACCTGATTACTCATTCCTTGACGTTGTTTTATTAATATTTATGGTCGGGCTTTGTGTCAAATAGGCTATTATTCTAGTAAACTGCATATCATATGTTATTGGTAACAGATAGTGTTGTTGTCGGTAGTTAAGCAACTGCCTTTTAAATGAGGTTTCATTGGCGTCATTTATGCGTGTGACGCGATGCCACAGACCGTACAAACCATGTTAACCAATCAAAATAACCGCCTATGCGGCAAGAAAACGCGACGCGACGTCAGCATCCAGTCGACAAATCAAAGAGTTTGCAGAAAAGGAAGCGATGTAGACTGACATGAAAGATGCCATTACAAACAGCAAAAGAAGAACTGCACAGGCTAGAAGACGAGCAAAAGAGGCGTAGCACTTCAGTTCAGTTCTGAGAGAGGAGAATTATTAACGCGAGGAGCTGGCGTAAAAAAAAGGGGGCGGGGCGAGAAGTGATGTCAATCATTTTTTGTTGATGTACATACTCGCGGTCTCATCACATGCGAAGCCGCTGCTCCAGGTGAACGCAAAGTGCGGAGGAGAACGTAAGCAAGGTAAAGTGATCTACCCTAAATGTCAACTTATGACATTTTTTTATTACAAATCAGTTTTGTTTATACTTAAGTTATGTTGTTATCTGATAATATCGGGAATATCTCAGATTTAATCTCAGTGAAACTCAATGAGTTTTTAATAAAGCCATGATACGTATCTAAAAAGGACAGTAGTACAGTTATATCTTTTGGCAACTTTTTTTTGTAAATTAAAAAATGTAATTATAATTACATTAAAAAAAATTTTTAGTACCATGTTATTCTTCAGAGTACCCTGGAATACCATATAAATACTTTGGTACATAATGTTTCAGTACTATATCAAAGTATGCCTGATACTATCACTGTACCATGGTACCACAGCCATAGTGCATTTTGTAAAAGAAGTGTACAGTATCAGACGGTATTTGACAGTACTTTGTTGTATGCCATGGTACACCAAAATATACCATACCATACTGATATACTATGGTATTTGCATCTTTAAAGAATACTAAGAGAATTACTACAAGAATTACCATGGTATATAGCCAAAAATGTCTTTAAAAATATCTTTAAAAAAAATAAAAAAACATTGCACATGATATTGTCCACAAAAACATGGTAACACCATAGTACTGTAGTTACTTTGTTTTGTTACCTCTGTTGTTGTGTTTATCTCTGACGTGTTTCTCTTGTGTGGCCGCTGAGGTTGTTGTTTTAATGTCTGAAATAATATTTTGTTTCTCCCTCTTTAAATGTTGCTAAGGCTGTGTTTGCATCCTTCGGACACCACAAAGCGTACTCGTTACGCGCTGTAGTTCACGACTGCCAGCTACATTTTTCTGTAGGTCTGAAAGTATGTGAAAAATGTGGGCTGTCATAATTGCCCACCATATGGAAAAATATTTTAAAGACCACTGAAAACACACTGAATAGCTAGTGTACTATTCCAGAACTCCAGAATTTATTTTATTTTTTTACTATTTTATTTTTGATATGTTGATATATGTTCAAAAAACGCATGATGAAGTCATACATGTTTGTATTTGTAAGTGTTCCCAAAAAAAAAAAAAAGAAAAAAAAGTGTCACTACTATGGTACATTTGGGTACTTTTTTGTTAGTGACACAAAAAAGTACCTTATTATTACCACAAAATATGCATGGAAAAACATGTAATTTACCACGATGGGAATTCTTTGAAGTACCTTACAATGACTTTTAAATACCATATGAATATCACATGGTACTATTTTTGGTAAAGCTTATTAGGTTTTCTTATTAGGAGTCACTGAGACATAGTTTATGGTGTAGAGCGGTTAGTTATATATGCATGAGAGGAACATGGAAAGTTATGTTTCATGTGAATAGATGCCATTGAACAGGCTCCTAGAAGATCCTTCTCTGCCAGCAGGGGTTAAATAAGCTGTCATTGATGAAATTCATGTGGATATACATTCACGGCCAGTAAATGACATGTCATATGAATGTGCAGCAGTATAGGCCGAAGAGTCTGCAGTGGATATGATGATATTGACTAGCGAATACTGAAATACTGAAAAAGACACTTGAAATTACTCTTATGTTTTCTTTGGTTTATATACTGTATATATATAAGAGAGAGAGACTTTATTTCTGTGGAATATAAAATTCTCACACCCCAAGTTTTTAACTGCTAAATCTATGACTAATGTCTGTCATTGTAGGAATGAGATGATGTCAGAGCAGCAGTGACTGTTGAAGATGAGAAGTTGATTATGAGAAAGAGATTTTTGTTCAAATGTAAAGTGATCGTATTAAACTAATGACAGTTCGTGACCGATGAGGACAAAGCGTAAAGTTATGATGCAATTTAACCTCTCACGCATCAAACCACTATGATTTTTAGTTAGCTTAACTATTGGTTAGTTACGTAGTTTGCCTGCTTTCATTGCAGGTGCAAGGATATGCAAAAAGTATTATGGTTGGCTCATGTATTTACTAGTTTAATCATGTCACTCAGTGCTCTCTTTCCACTCACATAATAAAATATTTTAAACTGAAATCAATATTTCAGATCTATTTATGTATTTTATTTGGTAAGAAGCCATGTTGTAAGCTGGGTAATGTGCTGTATATGCAAAATAAAGACCTCTCTGCCTCACTTTATTTTGCAAAACAGTCCAGCTGACTGTACATATTGTTATCTTTTGCACTAATGTAAAGCTCTTTCTACATCCATCAAATTGTCCATTAACTATTTCTCTCTACCTTTCTTCCTGTGTCCACTCAAGTCTCGTTCAGATTGTGTGTGTCCATGCATGTGTGAGGTGTTCTGGGGTCAGGATGGATGTGGAGGAGACCGGAACAGGTCAGATTGAGGCAGCGGCCCAAGAGGAAGAGGCACCAGCTCCCAAACGCAGCAGAGGACGACCTCGCAAACAACCACAGGTCAGAGAGATGCAAGGATGGATGGATGGATAGAAGGACAGAAAGATAGATAGATAGATAGATAGATAGATAGATAGATAGATAGATAGATAGATAGATAGATAGATAGATAGATAGATACTTAATAAATTGATTAAAACCAAGTGATTTGACTCCCTCAGGAGCCAGTTGAACCCTCAGCTCCCAGGAGGCCGAGAGGAAGGCCGAGAGGCAGTAAAAATAAAGGCCAGCGGGTCACAGCCAAAGTAAGAGAACTTGCTAGAGTGCACTTAAACTTAAGCTCACTGATGCTTATTCAGACATATAACATGTGCTCTCACTCCTTCATCTGTTTTTGGATGCAGGTAGAGCCACCTAGAGAACGAAGACCTCGAGGTAGACCACGAAAATGGGTGAGAATCACACACTTTCCTCTGCAGCATACTGGATGGCATGTGAAATTAGCAGCTGATTAACTCAAATAAAACAGGATTTACATGCTAATAAGTGGATTAAAACACATATATGAACATATGACCTCACAAATATCATGAATGAGCAGTTTTTGCATTCATAAATGGTCTAAAAGAGTTCATAAAAGAGTACCTTTTTTCAGTTATATGACCCTTTTTAATATTAAATCGAAAATTACCCTTTTTACTTGATTGGATATTAATGTTGTGCACATGATTCCATTATTCTTTCTTGTTAAAAATCCTGTTGAGTTGGCAGAAATGTCTTTTTTCTCTCTAATTTATAGCCTCAGAAGACCATTCATCAGGAAGAACAGCAGGTAAAAACAACATTTCACACATTCACACGTGTATATATGTGTACACACGTGTGTGTGTGTGTGTGTGCGTGTTTTTGTGACATATCAGGACACAAATGTGTATAATGACATGGGTATGACATAGGTATTACAAAAAGAGGTGACTTATGAGGACATTACAGCATGTCCCCACTTTTCAAAAGGCTTATAAATCATACAGAATGAGTTTTTGTGAGAAAGTAAAAGTGTGCACAGTTTCCTGTGATGGTTAGGTTTAGGGGTAGTGTAGGGGGATAGAATATACAGTTTGTACAGTATAAAAACCATTACGCCTATGGAATGTCCCCACAATTCACAAAAACGAACATGTGTGTGTGTACAGTATATATATATATATATATATATATATATATATATATATAAAATATGCTTATTATCAATGTTGAAAACAGTTGTGCTGCTGCTTCATATTTTTGTGGATACATTCAGGATTTTTTGATAAATAGAAACAGCATTTATTTTAAATATAATTTTTTTTGTAACATTATGTTTTTGCTGTCACTTTTGATCAATTTAATGCATCCTTGCTGAATAAAAGTATTCAGTTATTTAAAAAAATGTATCTTAAATATTTAATATTTACTTTAAAAATTGTAGTTTATTTGACATTTAATTAANTTAACAACATTTAATTGATTGTCTACAATTGCAATGCTCACATTATAAGAATATAACAGTGTTCATAGAAATGTTTTTCACTAATTTAAAGTGGCAAAGACTCGAATTAATAATGAAACTCAATTAGTCGAGTCGATTATTTTCACTTTCCATCATATTGATTCGTTTTTTGCAGCCCTGCAACCCATAAAGAACAAAATGAATAGTAGTGCATGAGAATCGTCTTGTTCCGTTAAACACTAAACCTGATAAACCTGTCAATCAGCGACTGTCAAAAGTTGCAGTTCTTTTTTGAAGTGAAACCAGGCAATGTGCTTAGAAACCGTGTAGAAACTCCCCGTTACTCATACAATTCACCGGTTAGCATAGAGCTAAATGACTCAGTGTGTTTAAGGGAAATCCAGCACAGCTCCTTACATTTCTTGGTTTCCTGTCCCAACTGTCATGATTCTCAGGTCACGCACACACATTCCTCATGTGTTCTCTTTCCTCTGCACCTAGACTGCTCATCCTGCGGATCAAGGGGCGGAGTCAACAGAAGACCCGCCCACTCAGACCCCACTTACTGCCTTACCATCACAGGAGAGCGACTAAAACTACCTCACTGATGACTTTTTATACTGCGTCGGGGGTAATTCTCCATCTCAACTGCCTCCATGTACACTGTTAAAAATGTAAATGTGCCAGCTCTCAAATTGCGCCCAAAACTGAGGGCTCATCAGGGGCCCTTGACAAGATCAGACATACCCTTACTACATTTCTAATTTCAAAAGTGATCCTAAAATCTGTAATCATCACCAGTCTTTATTGTGGACACCTGTCTGCAATTTACACTGCCATTTTAAGAACTAAAAATATCATCTTTTCATTTATCTTCATTTTTTGGATTCTTAAAGTCAACAAGAAATCAAATTTGAAATGGTTTGCTTTCTTCAAACACGTTTTGTTGCGCACAATTCGGTGCCCAGAAACTGTAGTATGTCTTATAAGGCCCGTTCACACCAAGAACGATAACTATAACGATTAGCGTCCACACCAGAAGACGATATCGTTCTCTTTATTATAAACATGCTGCAGATTTGTCGAGCTCTTTCTGATTCTGATTGGCTGTCAATGTTTTTATCGTTCATCAGCTGGAAAAAAAATCTTTCTGAAAGTGATTCCAACGATATCGGTTCTCTGTGCCGTTATTGCTATAGTTGTAGTGTGCGCGTAACACAAATTTTGTCATCAGAAGAGTACGCGCACCACCGTATTTTTGTAACGGTGTACAAACAGGTCGCACATGCTCATTACATTTTTTTTGCAGTAATTAGTTTATCCACAAGGTGGCAACCGTGCCCTGGGGGCGTCGATTCACAAGGTAGTCGAAGAAAAACTGCATAAACAGAGCAGACTGGTGTAGTGACAAATTGGGTTTCTAAGAAAAGTATACGTTGGGCTTTATAGTTATCATCCATGGTGTGAACAGGCCTTTATTCTAATAATAGCAATGCTCCAAAATGACAACAAAAAACATGAACTTGGTTTATTCAAGACATTTATTTAATGTTCAAGATCTTGGGATTTAAAAATCAATGCATCACAAAATCATCTCGATGTATGAATGATGATGCCTGATGGGTTATATTAAGTTTTGTTTAAACATGTACTTCTCAGGATTCTGGAAAGTTTGAAATTACTCATCATTTTAATGTTGAAACATCTTTAATGATTGATCTTTTAATGTATAATTTATTTTGTTTTATTTTAATGTTTACAGCGGAAAGAATAGATTCTATTGGGTCTGTTTACACCAAGCAGGAATAGTGACTTCATCAGTGATGTAAATGTTCAACAACAATCATTATAATTGTAATTCAGTACCTCAACACCAGAAACCTCAGAGAATTTGTTTGCTCACTCTAGACAATGGGTTATTTGTCATTTGTTACAGTGAAATGCATATATTGTCAATGCAGTCTTTGGAACAGTATATCATTTTGGAACTATATTTTCATAATTAGCTTATTTTTATATATTTTTACATTTTACTTCTCTGAATTGTGTTATTGCGCTGATATGGGGGTGATGTTTTAAAGCATCTCCTATTGACAATACAGTTGTGTTCAATGCTCTTAAAAACAGGTAAAATGGTTCTTAAAATCTAGTTCGAGAAATTATCTTTTTCTTATGAGGATTGTTTTTATTTGAAGTCAACCAAGCATTGTTCGAATGCCTCATGGTAAACTATTTTACAATGTGCCTCTTAAATACAGGCTCAGGTAACTTTCTTACCTCTTTTCTACATTCTTCAAAGGCCAGTAATGCTGTTTATGCAGCCGTATGTTCATGAATAAAGTTACTGATCATCCATCAGTTATTGTCTTGATTGCATTAACCAAAAATGATTCATAGTTTTCAAGAACACACATGCACATCTCATAGTGTAAATATCCTTTTTATTATGTCCTTCATTGTCATAAAAGTTAAAAACTTCTTTAAAGTGATCCACTGCTGGTTTGTGGTGCACAGAGGATTATTACATCTACACAAACAGACACACACACACACACACACACAAATCTTGTGTAATCGGTCAACGTTCATCATTTGTTCAGATTCATACTCTCTGACAGAACATTTGTGTTTCGATGAACCGAAACAGTGAGCTCTTATCACATGGAAGATCTTTATAATACTGTCTCACACTCTTAACCGGCTGCCTGATGTCATGTCTGACAGTTCATCACAATTTTATTAAATTAAACAAAGTAACTTTAAAGCTGAAATTCTCTTCATGGGGAAAGTTCATGTATTTCCTTTTAGTGAATCAGTTCACAGAATGCTTTCAGTTGTGAATAAATAATAAATCATGTGGCACTCATTCACCAAACTAATAGATTTCCCTCAAACAATAGGGGTTTAAAGTTGCATTTGGATTCCCTTCTTAAATATAAATAATCTGCATAACTGATTATTTTATCGGTCATTCAGATAAACAAGGAACACAATGAGCCTCATTCAGTGTTTCTACAATCATTGTTTCCTAAATTGTCACATTATGCTGCAATTTATGTCAAAATGGTTTTGCAAAAGATTAACAGAGACATTCGTTCTGCTCATGTTTCATGAATTGAGGCTCAAAGTGATTCTTATTACACCTAGAGATTGTCTAAAAAAAATAAAGTCCATGTTGCATGAGTGGTTATAACTTATAACAGTTGGACAAATCCAGCTGAATTTTGTAGTAGTGAAGAACTTTTCTTTTTTGCAGTTTTTTAAATCAAGTGTCCTTAAAATGTCATAATGTCATATTCATCAGTGCACACCGTAAAAAATATTCTCATCATTGTGTATTTGGTACAATAATTTTTGCCATTTGCACTCCAGAGTTTTTTGGGTTATACTAAACTCTTATAATTAAAATCAAAGTGGTCAAAAAATGTAATGATCTTAATGCTGCAGAGTGTAACTTTGGCTTAGAAATTATTAATTAAAAAGGTAGCAGTTAACACAATATTTCAATGATTTTTTTTTTTTACTATATTGTACCAAATGTCAATGCAAATATTCCTGAATCAATGTGTCCAGTTGTCCAGATTTCTGTGCCCCTTTCTTCCTGTGCAGCGTTGAGTGGCGTCATGCATTAATGGCATCGGCCACGTCAGTGAAAACAAGTCGACTGGGTTTTTGAGTTGTTCCCTGACTTGTGGTCAGTGTCTGTGGCGGGAAAGAGAGAGTGAAAGTAAGTAAATAACATGGGACATTAAGGGAAAATCATTATAGAATCAATTCATACACATTTAAACCTAGTTCCACAGTGTAATATTGCACAAATAACAATTTGCAAAACTGAGCTTGCAAAATTGTGTTATGTTGACAGTATGAGAATGAGACTAATGAAGCTCCTAGTGCCACACAAATGGAGGAGCGTTTAAAGATGGATTTAGTCACAGCTGTTGTTTGATGAGGAGTAATAGTGATATTAAATGGACATGTGATAAACACATTTACAGAGATGGATACTTTACCACGAATAACAAACCACATGGCCTTGTGTCAGAACTTAAGAGAAATGAGAATGATAGAAACTGAAATTAAGATAAAGCATTTAATAATATATGGTAGAAATTATTTTGAAAGATACCTCAACAAACATTCTAACATTCATTCCATCCATCCATCCATCTATCTATCTATCTATCTATCTCCATTCATATCTATCTATCTATCTATCTATCTATCTATCTATCTATCCATCCATATCTATCTATCTCCATTCATATCTATCAATCTATCTATCTCCATTCATCCATATCTATCTATCTATCTATCTATCTATCTATCTATCTATCTATCTCCATTCATATCTATCAATCTATCTATCTCCATTCATCCATATCTATCTATCTATCATCTACATTCATCCATATCTATCTATCTATCTATCTCCATTCATCCATATCTATCTATCTATCTATCTACATTCATCCATATCTATCTATCTCCATTCATATCTATCAATCTATCTATCTCCATTCATCCATATCTATCTATCTATCTATCTATCTATCTATCTATCTATCTATCTATCTATCTATCTATCTATCTATCTATCTCCATTCATATCTATCAATCTATCTATCTCCATTCATCCATATCTATCTATCTATCATCTACATTCATCCATATCTATCTATCTATCATCTACATTCATCCATATCTATCTATCTATCTATCTCCATTCATCCATATCTATCTATCTATCTACATTCATCCATCCATATCTATCTACCTACATTCATCCATATCTATCTATCTATCTATCTATCTATCTATCTATCTATCTATCTATCTATCTATCTATCTATCTATCTATCTATCTATCTATCTATCTATCTATCTATCT
>RJVU01057277.1:3756329-3786566 GCA_003731715.1 Anabarilius grahami
CAGTTGATGAATGAGCAGAATATGTAGCGCCTCCCATCCAATAAATCGCAATAATCTTTGTGCTTTGTTACTTTTGATATGAAGCAAAGTCTCAGATTTCAAATGACGTCCATCTTATTATGAGATTCAAAAAATAAGTACTTGGCGCTGTTTAATGTGACGTGACAGATCGCTGTAGCGCCTCAGTTAAAGAGAAGCATGTGAACATCCTCTCCTCCGCTTTAATACCAGTTACAGCGCGAAATAAACACGACTAAACATCTGGAGGTATGTTAAAATACACAGTACAACTTAGTGAAATCCGTATCATGTCTCGTGTAATAGCTCAATCAGTGTTTCAACCTCGGAAAGACTCAATAAAACAGCTTGTAAACAATGTCACGTAACGTCACATTTACCTCAGAAAAACATATTCAGTGACCATAAACTCATTAGTCAGCTAGAAAAGTGCTCTAGAAAGCAACATTCTGATAAATATAGCATCGTTACATATTCATTATAATTTTTAATGTTCTTCAATATTTAATGCATGTTTGAATAAATCAGTTATGAAAGCCGCGATTTAAATGTTTATATTTAAAAAAAAAAAACAATTGGAGTAGAAATATGATTATGTAATTCTAAACTTTATTTATAATAAAAACATCATTGAGTGTAATTTAAGTGTTTGTATATAAATAAGTTAACTTAACCTTCAATATTATTAGCTATACTAGTACCAACTGACTTACATGTGTAGTTTATGGCATTAGTCAAAAGATTTTTTTCCTCAAGAAAATTTGCCATGTAGGCTACTGTAACTGATATACTACATCCAAAATAATCGATAGTGAATCGAATCAAAATCGTAATCGAATTGAATTGAAAGCATGTGAATAGTAATTAAATCAAATCGTGAAAATTGTGTCAATACCCAGCCCTATCTATCTATCTATCTATCTATCTATCTATCTATCTATCTATCTATCTATCTATCTATCTATCTATCTATCTATCTCCATTCATCCATATCTATCTATCTATCTATCTATCTATCTATCTATCTATCTATCCATCTGTCTATCTATCTCCATTCATCCATATCTATCTATCTATCTATCTATCTATCTATCTATCTATCTATCTATCTATCTATCTATCTATCTATCTGTCTATCGTTCCATCCATCCCTCCACATCCATATCTATCTATCTATCTATCTATCTATCTATCTATCTATCTATCTATCTATCTATCTATCTATCTATCTATCTATCTATCTTTCTATCTATCTATCTATCTATCGTTCCATCCATCATTCCACATCCATAATCTATCTATCTATCTATCTATCTATCTATCTATCTATCTATCTATCTATCTATCTATCTATCTATCTATCTATCTATCTATCTATCGTTCCATCCATCCCTCCACATCCATAATCTATCTATCTATCCATCCATCAAATATTCTATTGTTCTATCATCCATCCATCCATCTCCATTCATCCATATCTATCTATCTATCTATCTATCTATCTATCTATCTATCTATCTATCTATCTATCTATCTATCTATCTATCCATCTATCCATCTATCCATTCCTCCGTCCATCTATCCAACAAACATTCTATTGTTCTATCTATCCATCCATCCATCTAGTCGTCCACAGACACAGAAATAATAATTTTATTTTAAAATCAGCAGTGTATGCCCTAACAATTATTTGTTATTTGACGGCATGTTTTTGCCTTCAGTCCGTGTGGTGTTGTACTCTTACTTTGGAGTTTGGTCCTGCTGGGCTTCCGTCTCGTCCGTGGTCCAAGAGTTCCTGCTCTAGATCATCCTGTTCTTCCGCTGGATCAAAGTTATACATGGGCATCAGCTGGTGTCTCAGTTTCTCCAGCCTGTTGAGGAAAAACACAACATAGCTTCTATGTGGGGAACACCAACAAAATGTTTTACGGCCTCATATGAAATATTCACTCAGAACCTTCCAGTTTTAAGACTGTAGTGGAGCGATACAGGAATGTACATTTTCTTACCTTTTCTTTTTCCGGATGTACAGAAGCTGATAAGGAGAAGAAAAATGCTATGTAAGATACAGAAGTGTTACATAAAATTCACATATATTATATTCTAAATGAATTAAAAATGAATCAACAGAATCATAACATAAAATAATAATTTCATCACAAGAGAGAGAGTTACACATTTTAAATGTGTATATCTGCTTAATTTTGTCAACTTTTAGAAGTACACTAGCATATACACTATTAAAGAAGTCTCTTATGCTCACTAAGGCTGCATTTATTTGATCAAAAATATAGTAAAAACAGTAATATTGTGAAATATTATTACAGTTTAAAATAACTGTTTTCTATTTGAATGTATTTTAAAATATAATTTATTCCAGTGATGCAAAGCTGAAATGCCAGCAGCCATTACTATTAGTCCTATTTTTAATATTTTTGTGGAATCCCTGATCTTCTATTTTCCTCACCACAACAACAGCCAGCCCAATGACTGTGATGATGCCAAAGGGTACGAGCACCATTCCCATCCCAGCGCCTTCCACCGATGCAACGGGCAGCTGCGTGGAGTTGAGGCCAGTCTCGTTGGCGGACGACGTGATGGAGCGAAAGACGGTCCTAGACGTGACGTTCTCCGGCTCAGTTCTGGGCTCTCCTGAACTTGTGAGAACAGGAATGAAGGTAGTGAGGGGGAGGGTGGGGGCTGGGAATGGGGTTAGGGTTTGGGTGGATGTGAACAAATCGGGTTTGGTGGTGGTCAGAGACATGGTTGTTGCAGGACGCCGTCGAGGAGGCGAGCCGAGTGCGTTTTGAAGGCAACCCTACTGGGAATCAATCCTCCAACATGGCGTAGGCCATGAGGGGCTCACGGTGTTCCTGAACTCCTGACAAGAATCCTGTAAAGGAACATCATTTAAAGGGTTAGTTCACCTAGAAATGAATTTTCTGTCATTGATTACTCACACTCATGTCGTCCCACATCCATAAGACCTTTGTTCAACTTCAGAACACAATTTAAGATTTTTTTTGATGAAATCCGGGAGGTTTTTTTATCCTCCATACATAATTACCACATTCAAGGTCCAGAAAAGTAGTAAAGACATCATTAAAATAGTCAACGTGACTACAGTGGTTCAACCTTAATGTTATGAAGCAAGAATAATTTTTGTGGAAGCGCTTCACTGTCTATACAACGTAAACAGTGTAAGACTCTGACAGGGGAGAGATGAAATTGTTGAATAAAGTCGTTATTTTTGTTTTGTTTTTGCGCAACAAAGAGTATTCTCGTCGCTTCATGGGATTAATCACATTATTATTGCGATAGCCTTAGATTTGTTTCTTTTCAGGTTTATAAATCTAAAAATATTATACTGGTGTGTAGAAAAAAGAAACAGTGTTTACACTAGAGTGAGACTAACTACTGTTTCACAGTAACTAACTAGTGTTACACAGGTTACAACCTAATAGAAAAATAAATGTTTTCCATTTCACAGTATAAATTGGGTATACATGAAAACATGTAGCTGTTTTTTATATTTTAGCAAGGGGTTCCTCCCTTCATACTTGGGGGTTTGATGCATCTATAAGTTTGAAAACGGCAGATTTAGGAACATTTGGTAGCAAAATAGCATTACTTACATGAAGCAAGCAAACAGTTGATTCCACTATCATTTACTGTTTGCTTGCTTCATATGGTAATAATGTGGCAATCATTAAGCATAAAAATACAAATACTGGAGAAAACAGTCCATTTTAAAATTCGATTGAACTAATTTTATTGATACTTTCAGTACTGAATGACATCGTTCAAAAGTGTGGGGTGGGAACGATTTTATTTTATTTATTTATTTTTATTTAGTCTCTTCTGCTCACCAAGGCTGCATTTATTTTCAAAAAAATACAGTACAAAAACAGTAATGTTATGAAATATTATTACAATTTAAAATAAATGTTTTCTGTTTAATATATTTTAAAATATAATTTATTTCTGTGATCAAAGCTGAATTTTCAGCATCATTACTTTAGTCTTCAGTGTCACATGATCCTTCAGAAATCATTCTAATATTCAGATTTTCTGCTCATGAAACAGTTTTTGCTGCTTAATATTTTTGTGGAAACCTTGATACAATATTTTAGGATTATTTCATAAATAGAAAGTTCAAAAGAACAATATTCATTTGAAATAGAAATCTTTTGTAACATTATGTTTTTACTGTCACTTTTGATCACTTTTAGTGCATCCTTGCTATATAAAAGTATTAATTTCTTTTAAACTCTCTGCAAAGAATGTGATTTGGTCAAAATGAGATAGAAGGCCACATAGATTTGCTCTTGAAAGAAATCTGCGATTGAACCAAGAGACTTCAGAAATCGTCAGTCATTGCTTTGGAAAGTACCAAATCAAATCGAAACCCAAAACGGGAAAAAAAGGAATTTTAGATACATTCAGGTTTGGATAGCAGTAGTCCTATCAGTGAGAAAATCTGTGTGTGATTAAATGCTCTTGACTGAATGTGTGTGTTTGTGGTGTGAGTGTGTGTTTGAGAGAGAGAGAAAGAGTGAGTGTACATGAGTACAAACCCTCTGGACGACATATGGATGTGTGAGCTTTTAAGATACTGTTGGCAAACCGCAAGCTTCCTTCCACACTACAACCGTTAGGATCCGTGTGTACGCGCGTTTGTGGATGTGGGGGCTGGAGGCAGGAACGAGACTCGACGCTTAAAATAGAGAATAGGAGAATCTGCTGTTGAGATCTTGGTGGATGTGAATGAGAATGTAGAAATCTCCTAAACCGCAGACTGTCTCCATTCACAAAGAACTGCTCATGCAGTTAAAGGGGCATGTCAAAAAATAAAAGTCGGTTATCGTTTGCTCACCTTAATAACACAACAAATCCAATGAATATTCCAAGCCATGTGATATCTTGGTGAAAATTGGGTTTAAATTTCAGTCTGTTCCTCGCACAAAGATATTGTATGTCTTCAGAAGACTCTGAATATTGTGCACAAGTCTTATGGACTACTTTTATGATACTTTTATGGCGCTTTGTGTCCACTGTAAACTTTTGTTGTCTGGACTAAAGTAGCATCAGTATTATTTATTATAATACCTCCCCTATTGTTTCACAGAAAAAAGAAAGTCATACAGGTTTGGAATGACAGAAATTCAGAACAGTAAAATTCCCCAATTTGGATATATGACCATTTTGGAAAATATTTAGCTTGATGAACACAAATATGCAAGACTTTCAAAACAAAGATGAACAGCTTTTGATGGCATGGATCAACTTTGTTTTTAGAATTTAAAATTTGACATGTACAAAAAAAGTGTGTGTTTTGCACATTGTGCAAGTTTTACTCTCGAAATGCACTACCGTTCAAAAGTTTGGGGTCAGTAGTAAGATTTTTTTTTTTTAAAGAATGATACTTTTATTCAGCAAGAACAATTGTTTAAAAGTAACAGTAAAGACAATTAAAATGTTACAAAAGATTTCTATTTCAAATAAATGCTGTTATTTTCAACATTCTATTTCCTGAAAAATATGAAGCAGCACAACTGTTTTCAACATTGATAATAATCAGAAATGTTTCTTGAGCAGCAAATCAGCATATTAGAATGATTTCTGAAGGATCACGTGACACTGAAGACTGGAGTGATGATGCTGAAAATTCAGCTTTGAATCACAAGAATAAATTATATATTAAAATAGAATACAGTTATTTTCAATTGTAATAATATTTTAAATATCAAAATGCAGCCTTGGTAAGCATAAGAGATTTCTTTCAAAAAAACATAATAAATAAATCTTACAGAAACTTTTGAACAGTAGTGTATGGACATGTGTCTCAAAGTGCATGATATATAATTTCACAAAGTATTTGAAAAAAAGATTTTACCCCAAAATAAAGCTTATTTTTAAGACAAAATATAATGTATCTTTACTGTAATGTAAAAAGAAAAGAAGTAAATTACATTCTTTCAGTTGAAAAATAATATTTATACATAATAATGGTATTGTAACTGATCAGTACTTCTCAATAATGAGTGAATTCACATTTTCACATTTATTTGTATAGCGCTTTTCACGATACATATCATTTCAAAGAAATGAATGTGCACATTTAAAAAAAAAAATTGTTTGCTGATTTGAATTAAAAACAAATTATATATAATATTAATAAAAAAACTAATGAGAATTACTTTGAGAATAATTGGAATTTAAAAATTAAAGTAATGAAAATTTGGGTTGAAAATTATGTAATTATCATGAATAAACTGTCACAATGAAAAATATCTTAAAGGAAAAATTTATACAAAAGTCTTCTTTTGTGTTCTGCAGAATAAAGAAAATCATGCAGGTTTGGAACAAGGCCGAGTAAAAAAAAAAATGTTATTATTATTTTTTTATTATTTGGAGTGACGTTTAAATTGGACATGTTTTAATGAAATTCACCCATAGTTCCCCTGAAAATGCATGTGTGTTTGTTTTGTGTGTATGAGCATGTGCGTGCGCGTGTGTGTGCGCGTGTTTTGTTGCCGTTAGGTACTTTTATCCCTCCCTGCAGCAGCCGGGCAGCAGCGGGTGTCGTGGCAGGATGTGGGTACAAGAGTGGCTCAGAGACAGAGAGACAGAGGCAGAGCACCAGTCTGATACTCTACCTAGGAAATCAAGTACCCAGAAACACGGCTCACGTTGAAAGAGTTGCGTTTCGTAAGAGATGACAAAGAGATGCACACAGATGTGTTCTTGCTTTCCCTCGCTGTTTCTCTCTCATGCTCTCTCACTTTCTAACAACAGGCCTGAGGCCACCTGCAGCTGAGATGCTGAATCTGTTTTCTGATATATTCATTCACACACTTGCTGATTTTATATGATCATGTAAATCAGGCAAACATCATTACTATTACACATACTTAGTGATTTGAACAAACTCCAAACATTAAGAATTAAAATAATGTGTGCTGTTACTTTACTAAGTGAGATAGAAAGTCAGAATTGTGAGATATAAAGTCAGAATTGTGAGATTTAAAGTCAGAATTGCGAGTTATAAAGTCAGAATTGCGTGATATAAAGTCAGAATTGTGAGATATAAATTTAGAATTGCGAGTTATAAAGTCAGAATTGCATGATATAAAGTCGGAATTGTGAGATTTAAAGTCAGAATTGTGAGATATAAAGTCAGAAATGCGAGTTATAAAGTCAGAATTGTGAGATATAAAGTCAGAATTGTGAGATATAAAGTCAGAAATGCGAGTTATAAAGTCAGAATTGTGAGATAAAAAGTCAGAATTGTGAGATATAGTCAGAATTGTGTGATATAAAGTCAGAATTGTGAGATATAAAGTCAGAATTGTGAGATTTAAAGTCAGAATTGTGTGATATAAAGTCAGAATTGTGTGATATAGTCAGAATTGTGAGAAATAAAGTCAGAATTGTGTGATATAAAGTCAGAATTGTGAGATTTAAAGTCAGAATTGTGAGATTTAAAGTCAGAATTGTGAGATATAAAGTCAGAATTGTGAGATATAAAGTCAGAAATGCGAGTTATAAAGTCAGAATTGTGAGATATAAAGTCAGAAATGCGAGTTATAAAGTCAGAATTGTGAGATATAGTCAGAATTGTGTGATATAAAGTCAGAATTGCGAGTTATAAAGTCAGAAATACGAAATACAGCAGATGAAATTTAGCTCTGTAGCTAATTCTGGGGTAATATTTTATTGTCCATTGTCCCTGTCAAATAAATATAAACTCAATTCTGTGAAAAAACAAAGTCTAAATTGTGTGATAAAAACTTGTAATTGTGAGAAAAAGAATTGTGAGATAAAAAGTTTCCCAATTATAATTTTTATTTTTTTTATTTAGTGGTGGAAACAAGCTTTCATAATATTTCATTCTGAAATTAAAAGTTTAATGAATATATTTTGTTTGAAAACTTTTCAGAATAATATTGATATTGTTTTGTTAGAAAAAGAATGTAGTTTTCGTGCATTACACTGGTCTTTGCTGTAGTTCTTTTTCCCAATTTTTTAATTAATAAAAAGGGGTGAATATAGAAATAGTATGGTAAAAAAATATGGTAACATTTAAAACTTTTTTTTAAAAAATGTGCACATTCACTCATTAATGAGAAGTTACTGATCATTTACAATATGCTTTTAGTTGAAAAATATTAAGTTATGGCTGTTTTATAAGCTTACTTTCCTACAACAGTTTAAAAGCGGAAATGTGCTGCTTCCATTTTCTTTAATGCACTTTAAATAATTCTTCAATGCAAAAAGTGTTTTATCTGAGTTGTGAAGTCTAAATCATCTTATGCATCAATTCCTGGATGAAGTTTGCTCTATGTAAACACTACTGATATCACATCCCTTTATAGTATGCTTGCACGCATTGCAACTTGACATTTTTACTGGCTTTGCATTGTCATCACAGGAGTCATGGTGTCTATATATAGAGATATAACTTTGCACGGGCAAGCAAATCTTTTTTATTTTATTTTATGTTAACATTTACAGTGTTGTACAGGCTGTACTTTCGAAACAGACTGAAAAGTTAAATTTTTCCTAATGCAATGCATTGCTCAGACTTCCATTGCAAGCACTATCCTTTAAATGTGATTTTGTTTGTTTATACAAACTGAAATAGTCAACAACAGTAAACTACATGTAATTGACTTTCTGATGTGTTTCCCTTTTAAAAAGGACATTCAACCACAGGAGACAAAAATACCTGCAGCTGATCCCAGTAATCTGAGTATATGAGGGGTGTTGATTAACTTCTTACATAATTATTTAGGGTGAAAGCTTTGTCTCGTCAATGTGTAAACAGTCTGCACGCTTAATAAAGAACATGTTAGTTCTTTCGGCCAATCAGAACGCTTCGGGCTTTCTTAAGCCTGCCTCCTCAACCAATCAGAGGCCACCACCAGACAAAGATAGCCATACCAACAAACACCAAAATAATGTGCGTACTCCTGTGCCTTATCAGTTAAAAATTAGTTTTTCTGCATTAATTGAATTGTATAGAGCATTTAAATAGTTTAAAATGAGTGTAAATAAGCTGAAATCTGATTATAAAATGTTTGTCTGTTGTCACAGGCTGCTAATATGAAAGACACAGACCTGTTCATGGAGAAATGTGGCCACGGACGATGTCCTTCCAAGGTTTTCCAGGCAGCCGATGGAAAAAAAGGAGTGGGAATTTCTTCTTTCACCCCTCCTCCTTCGTTCCTCAGCTAGAACAGACCAGCTGAGAGGCTGTAAATTGAAATGTTTTTCCCCTCTGGATCCCTGCATTCACCACATTTCATCCTACCGTACAAAATCACATCTCATTTCTACCTTTTCAGCTGTTTTCTGTTTTTCTTTCATATCATTCTATTCAAAGACAAGACAAGAAGAGCTACAAGGATGCTACAAACCCAAGCTATTTGATCCAGCAACGTCCCTCCTCCATTCCTGCTTTGCTATTGGTTGGCTGTAGGACAGCTGAATGCTGTGATTGGCTCAGCTGGCTGTCCGTCTAGCTTAGCAGGAATGAGGACAGGATTTAATGGTTGGACACAGATGCTGTGAATGTGTCCAGGGAAGAGAGTTAAGGGATGTTAACCCCTTGCTCCCTCACATGTGCATTATGTGAATTCAAATCAGATGTGTTATGGGTGATGGTTAGGGTCANTTAGGGCCAAAGATTTATGGAAAAACATTTTTGTATTTTATATATATATATAAATAAATGTATTTACTTGTTTACATTTTTAACAATTTCTCAGAACTTTTTCATTAATACATGTGTACATATATATTAATTTATATTTTATTAGCCTACTATTTTTGGGTGAATCTCAAGAAGAAATGTTCAGATCATATTTCATGTAAAATGAATATGAATACACACACACACATACAATAAACTATATAATGCTGTCATGAAATATTCTTACAATGCAAAAATCTTAATGGTCCTGACATAATTTTCTTTATACAAACTACAGTATCTAAATAATTTCATTTTAGATGAAATATGATCTGAACATTTCTTCTGGAGATGCACCCGAAAATAGTAGGCTATTGATATACAAATTAATAAATTTATACAAATATCTGTGAAAAATGTTCAGAGAAAATTGTAAGTAAGCAACAACAACAAAAAAAGAATATTTTTAGCCTCTTTCATGGACAGAGCCATAATCCCATAAACTTTCACAGTTAAAGGTACCTCTACCTGACAAAATAACATTTTATTATTAATATTAAATATTAATATTATTAAACTGCATTTTATCCAACATATGTGTTGATGTACTGTGCTAGCCGCTGAATGTGGGGCAACTAATCCTTGATTAAACTGAATTGTTGACTAAAATTAATCCAAAAGATGGTTGGATGGATGGATTAGGAATTATGTAATTCTAAAAATGGGCTCAAGACCACAGCATATCCGTTTTGTAACAATTATTAAAATGCCACTGTCTTGTGTTCACTAGTACACAATCTGCAGATGGCGTCGTCCATATACTATTGAAAATATCTTTCTGTCAAACGCTGCCTCCTAGTGGTGACAATGCATTAGTGCTTATCCACTCTAATCCTCTTATTTGTCTGTTTATGAAACACAAGCCAAACTGCTCTCAAATTAACTGTCTAACATGCTAAGAGGAGTAAATATAATCCTTAGTTACAAGATAATAAATGTAAGCAACACTCAGTGTACCATATGTGATTTTTTACTTAATTTGCCCAAGTTTGAATTAATGTCCCTTCTTTCAGTGTCTTCTAGTGAAAATGCTTTTGTTTTAGATTTTCATTGCACATTATATTATATATGTAGCAATTTGAGTGAAACTTTAACATTTAAAAATGTTTTAAAAATGCTTTTTATGCATTTCAGACCATAATTTATATATATATAATAATTGGCAAATATATAAAAAATAATTATTAATAAACTAATCTAAAAATGTATAATTTTATTTTCTTTACAGAAATAGATAGTCCTACATGTGATCTGTACACATTTCTTAGGTGGCAGTGTTTTTACATAACATGTTATTTTTAGATTATACAGTATCATGCATGTTAAATAGTATAATATACAATAAATATTGATGGCATGACCTGAAAATGTTCTTGAAAATGTAGACTAGAAAATGTAGACTAGGACCACTAAGATTTTTTTTGTTTTGCACTGACATTATTTATCTCAACAAATAAGCATGTTCCCTCTTATTTCTCATTACCATGAAGTCTAACACTGACTGTCAATGTGCTATTTGTTCAATCAGATGGTTAAAAATCAAATCAATATTTTTCACCAAACAGGATATTATGTGGTAGGACCAGCTGTAATATGCTAAATATATTACAAATAACAGTTTGAGCACATTAAAGTCCACATGCAATGGCATTTTAAATAATTTTACTTCCATATTGTGATGTATTTATGAGTAAAACAGAATATTCATTGAGAAAAAATATATAAGATGGGACTCGATTTTATCCATTGGGAATTTATTGGACTTTGAGCCGTCTATATACAACAGGTGTTTTGAAACGTAATATTTGTGATGTCAGCGCAAAAAGAGAAGCAGAAAATTTGATTCATGTTGTAGATATTCATCACACCTTGACCTTGTCGAGGTCCAAAGGGCCAAAATCTGACAAAATCAAAAAGACTTTCTGGGTAATTTTACTAAAGGTCCCCTCATTGCCATTGTAGGGAAGGTGAAAATGAATACTTCTCTCAAAAGCATCACATAATTGCTTTTTGAAGTTCCTTAAATTCCTCATTTCAACACTAAAATGACTGTTAAAATGTCATGGTTATTTTTGTATATGGCACATAATACCATGGTATTCTTTGAAGTACCTTGAAATACAATGCAAATACCATGGTCAGTGATGGTCAGCAACACACTATCAAACGTTAGACATGGTACCATTAAAATACCATGTTTAACACTAACAAAACAAGTACTAAAATGAACCTCCCCTCAAAATCATCACTTTATTTCATTGCAAATCCTCATTTCAGCCTTCAAATATTAATCAAATATTTCCTCCAATATTAGAAGGCCTAGTTTAGTTTCATTTTTTCTTTTGTTGTTGCTGTATCAGGAGACATGGGCTAGTTGTCACGTCAAATGTCGGTTTCAAACACTTAGTTCAAAAACGTACACAATAAAATTATATATACTGTATTTAAGGGTCATTGACAAATAAGGTTTTTAAAAGTGTAAGAAAACATAATGGAGATATAATTCATTTTGAAGTTTTATTAAGTGTTAGCAATGAGATTATGTGGTTTTTTTATGATCAATTAACACTGCTTTTGTCATTTTTTACAAGATGGACAAAACGTCTTTGTCACCAAATTAAATTTGTCATCAAAAAAGTCATTTGTTTTAACCAAAATTTCGGTTTTACCGAATGACACTTTTGGTTATACCGAATGACAATATTTTTCAAATCTAGCTAGCTAGCTTGCCTGCTAGCTAACAAGGTATAATCAAACATTTTATATTTAGTACAAGTTTTTAAAATATTACAAAATTTTCCATGTTTTATAGCGGTTGTACCGAATGACCTGATGTTTCGGGACATGCGTATGAGCAAGTGAAAACATGAATTTTTCAAATAGTTAAGAGAGCGTTAGATACTTTACTTCACGACTATGTGGTCCTTTGCAGGTGTCTGAATGATGTCACATCCTGTCACATGATAGTGACCGCATGACTTGATCCAAAACGGTCCCTTTATATGGGTTACTCCGAATGACATCAATGAAATTCACTTTTCCGGACATTCTTTCTCATAACAAAGCAATGACTTCTACACATAATTTTAATACTTTTGCACTGTATTGATATACAATGTTATAAAATCATGTCAGAATGAAAACTATATACATTTATTACATTTTAAGATATATTAATCACAAATGAAATGCCTGTATTGGCCTTTGGACGGTTAAACCGCATGAACTTTTGACACTTCAAAATCTTTAAAATGCCTTTATATGTAGCAAAATATAATTAAAACTTTTGGATTCAATAAAAGAGATCTAGTTGTACTACCTTACATACTTTGGATGTCATATCTTTGTTTTTTTTATTATTATTAAGACCTTTGGACAAAAAAAATGACCTGTCACATCATTGACCCAGACTTCCATTGCATTGTAACAGCCCATGCATTGCTATTGGGGCATGTTGTCACAAAAGGCAAAATTCTGTTAAATATATTTTTTGCTTGACAATACTGGTGGAAATGTTCACCTGCCTTCTGTAGTAATGTCTTTAAGACACGTGTCCATAAGATAAGCCCACGTAGAGAAATATTGTCTTGATTAAAAAAGTATAGCCCCAGTCTTCTCCAATAGCCTTCTCCTATTTGGCACCTAAACTCTGGAACAATCTTCCTAGCATTGTTCGGGAAGCAGACACACTCTGTCAGTTTAAATCTAGACTAAAAACGCATCTCTTTAACCTGGCATACACATAACAAATAATCAATTTATATTTTCAAATCCGTTAAAGGATTATTAGGCTGCATAAATTAGGTCAGCCGGAACCGGGAACACTTCCTATAACACCAGATGTACTCGTTACATCAGAAAAAGAATGGCATCTACGCTAATATTAGTCTTTCTGTTTATCCCGAGGTCAACCGGATCCGGGCCGTATCCAGGTGAGACCGAGGACCTGTGCCTTGACACGTCCAGAACGCAGCTCTGAAGTATCAGCAGAGATTGAGTCAACTAGATCATCCATTGTGAAGGCCTCATCAACACGACAGCCACGACATAGTTCCTCAACAAACCGTCCATACCGGCGTGATGAATACGATCCTCAACTGGATGGAACTGAAATAAATACTTTGAATGTTGCGATTCCTATCTGACTTATGATAGCTACCTGAATCATAACAAAGCACTGTTCGCCAGAGGAGAACTGGCCCCCCGACTAAGCCTGGTTTCTCCCAAGGTTTTTTTCCCCTCCATTTTAACACCTGTTTGCCACCTGATGTCACCTGTTGGAGTTTGGGTTCCTTGCCGCTGTCGCCTTTGGCTTGCTTAGTTGGGGACACTTGACATTTGACTTGACATTTGATATTCAACAGTGCTTTGATCTGCCTGCATTGACACTATTCTTTAAGAGCTGCTGTGCAGCCAAATAATGTACCAGTTATCAATGTAAAGCTGCTTTGACACAATCTACATTGTAAAAAGCGCTATATAAATAAAGGTGACTTGACTTGACTTCTCCACTAAGTCTTTGCTAAGGTGTTATTTAAAATATTTTAATGGCATATATTTTGTATAATGAGAAAAAAGTAAATGTAAATAAAATCAAAAAGACGAACAAAAATGTGCATTTGTGTGTACAAATGTAGCTAAACTGGCTTGGAAATGTTTCTTGTCAATTCCATTCCTGCGTAAGAGCGCCGCTCGCTCGTTCGCTGCGGCGTGGGGTTTCCCAGGGCAGACTGCAGGGTTACCGCGCCCATCTCCGTCTGATGGCCGGATGAGAGGTGAACTGAACTGGAGAGAAGTGCTCCTTCAAGGAAGGCAACGGGAAGTGGCCACCGACGGACTTATTCGTTGACCAAAGTCTCTAATCGGACATTTATGACTGCAATTTTTCATCGCAGTTGAGATCCCCCTCAAACAGGCTCATTTCCCGCCCGCTGGAGCGAGTTTCGTCGCTGTGGAAGTGGATTCGGTACTTCTCCCGCTGCTAGTTAGCGAGCTAGCTCGTCTTGTTCGTTGATGCGTGGATTTGACAGCCACACCATCGTTTTTTTCGGTCAATGACATATAAACAAAGACCATTTACGACTGAGAACAGGTATGGAACACTATATGCTTATTTCAAGTGTGAGGAACATGTTGTTTAGTTTAAAACGGGTGAATTTGTTGGATAAAATGCTGGTCACCATAGAGAATGAAGGGGGGTGGGGTGAGGCGCAGGTAGCGGCTAGCCGACCGATTTACATACACAACAGTGCCAGGCAAATAGGCATAAAATAGTTATTTTAAACGGTTATACTTCACTATTGTAACTTTCTAGAGCATTTAATCGCTCGTTCCGTCATTGTAGTGTGAATGAAGTCGGCTGACTTCACTTGAGGCCGTTTTGCGCGACTCGGCTTGCTAGCACTTAAAAACAGCGTTACCTCAGAAATTTTACCTTCCGAGGATTGCAGGAATTGGGTCTTGTGGTGATTAGGGGTGTTTAAAAAGCAATACATGTTGTTTTTGATATAGAGTGATAAGGGTTTTGGTTGAGAGTCTGGTCTGGAGGCTAACAAGCTAATTACTGGAGCTTCTGCTGGCAAAATGTTCGGCTTTTCAACCCAGCTAGGCCTTCCTCTGTGTTACAGAATCGAGGATTTTTGTTCGCCAAATGCTGGTTAACTTATTGCCGTGTACTGAATGTGAATATTGATCGAATTGCAGTCGGTAAATAAGGATTAGTCACTTATTTGTTCACCCGATTGTGTAGTACAATCTGTACCATCTGGCTGAATATTATAAGCTATTCCAGTGAGCGTTTGTGTATATGTATTTACGTGCCAGTGGATTTATCATGTGTCCAAATGGCTTAACCTTAAATCCAGTGTGCATTTAAGCGACTTGGAAGTGTTAGTCTTTATTGCATTAAGTGTGTAGCTTTTTACTACTCTGTAAAACAACCTAATTGGATTCCATTAAGTCTCTATTTTAAAAGGCCTTGCTGTTCAGGTAACGTTACATCCTTCCCGACATCTCAGTGATGCTCCACTACAATCCTCCCTACACTGGTTTTGCTGATGATAAAGACATGTTAAATGTGTTTTCTCCTGCGAACCGGCCAACATTTATCACAGTAATGCAGCAAAAAGCGCTGCAGCTCTTCAGATACGCGAAATGAATGGAGCCTGATGGCCTTTATTATCACTGCTGGAATATTTTAAGAACGGGCGAGCAGCTCAGTATTGAGGTCACTATTAAGGGATTGGTCCGGGAAATATAGGCTATGGGATAAATATGTTGCGCCCCCCTCCCTTTTCCCCTACCGATCGAGTTTGCCTTTCTCTTCGGCTGGCATTTAGATAAAGGAACACCGTTCATGAATAAATAAACGGAATCAATGAATTCTTCAGTGTGGGGCCCAAGAACAAGATGGCGTCCGTAGCCTCTCTCTCCGGCTTTCCTCTCCGCACTCATATCAGCGGAGTTGATTTAACCCGCTGAAACGTCGAGGAAATGCACCGTTCCGCTATAAACACAGCGATTTGTTTTCTAAATGAGCCCTGGTAAATATTTCGATGCAAAAGTTGGTCAATTTTGTAATTAAACTCTCGTTATGTGCCTAATGCAGCAAAGCTGTGTCCGTCATTTTACACGAAATGAATTGTGAAATAATCGCGTATTGAATAGTATTTAACCGTTGACACATTAAACGCATTTTTGATCTCGACTTGTGCTTTTAAATGCTCTGCACTTCTGTTGGTATTTTATTTGAAGAGATTTCTGTATTGTCATGCTCACAATGGCATGCTGTGTTTATGTAACGTTAATGCTATTTTAAATGGCATGATTTATATTAATTTAAGACGAAAGCAAAGTTTGCTGCACTGCAAATATTGATGTTATAATTGTCAAAGCCAGACAAACATCCTGCATTTTGTTCATTCGTGTTGGTTCATTTGAGTTCATTGAAGTTGACGTTCATTGAATGCCTGCCTGTTTTTTTTTTTTTTGTTCATTTTTAAATGAACATTGATGTATTTACTAATGCATTGCTTTTAATCCACGTGCATTTACATGTTGAAATGCTTCTGAATGTCTTATGTATAATTTTGCATTGAATACACACACAAACATTGATTTATTTTTTTCAATTGTGGGTAACTAAAAGCATCAGTTTGATTCCCATTGGACACCTTAGAAGCCTATAAGTGGAGGGGTGTGATAGCAAAATTGATTTCTGTTCAGATAATGGAGTTTCTGAATATCGTTTTTCATTTTCATGTTGACACCCTTTGGTTATGCAGTTATTCAGATGATATCATGTTGAGATTGTACATATAAAATTACTATATTTCTGTCTCCTAATTCATGGTTTGAAGCAGGGGAGTTTTCCAAAAAGCTGAAGCAACTTAATTTTTTTTCTTCATTTTTGCATGAACAATATGTACAAGTCATTAAGATAAGTAATAAAAGTTGTGTAAATGGTTGAATTCAGATGGTACTACAAATTCCTAAATCGCAAGCCCAGCTCTGGACAGCTGTTTTTCCACAAGTGGTGCTGAGAGGGATTACGGATTTTAGCTTTTAGGATTACAGGCTTGGATAGTGATAGTGCTGGTTACTGTCTTTTCTATGATCCAGCTTTAGCGATATGCATTTTATTTTTCTTCCGTTAATGCCTAATAAGCGGCATCATCCTCAACATTTGGAGTAATTTATGTTGATGGAATAAAGTTCTGTGATAAAGAACAGGGGCGGTGTGTGTTATCAAGTAAAAAAAAATTTAGTGTCTTCAGATCAATTACAAAGGTTTTGGTAAAATAAATATTTTCTAAAAGGATCAAAGGAAGAGTTGCCCTAAAGTGACCTGAGAATACGCAGTCTGTGGCACCTTTAGGCCATTTCTTACAGCTCTCTTTTTGTCCTGCAGTCAGCTGACTCTGATCAAGTGTTTGTTGAGAGGGTGAGATTGAGCTCTGCTAGCACATATGTTGATGCCATACTGCATTCAACCATTTGACTTTGCTTTGTGCTATCTTATACTCTAGCCTTTGGCACAGAATATTCAGTAATTGCATGTAATGAAGTTTCATTTCAGCAGACAGTAAAAGGGAAAGTGTGAACCCTGCTCATGATGTGGCTTTGGAAATTCATGATGTAGTTCAGTGTTAGATGTTTGTATATTTTGATGATCATAGCATTATTAATGTTAATTTTTCTTTTTAAATGATCCGCATGGTCCTGTTTAAGATGATACTGTAAGCCTGTAATATCCAGGCTTATTTCTTGTTTTCAATGAAAATAATTTTTTTTATTAACATTATTATTTGTCATCAACTGTTCATTTAGTTTTACTCTTTAGAAATGATCAGCATTACTTTGATTAGGTCAGCTGTTAATATCTGAGTTTATTTTTTGCAAGTCACGTAGGATTTTTTTCTCTCCTGTTCTTTAAAGTAAATGAATATATATATCTGCATTTGTCTGATTAATCCAATATTGAATATGTAATATCAGGGTCTTGTTTTTCAGTTTAACCTGTAGACTTTCTATGCAGTTTAAAAAAAAAAAGCAATTATTTTGTATTTATTTATTTAATGAGATATTCATGTTAATTACCTTTTTTTTTTTTTGTAGGGCTGCACAATATATCGCTTTAGCATTGATATTACGATGTGTGCATCCATGGTAGTCACGTCGCGAAGTCTAGGGATCGTAGGCCCACGGTTCGAAATGCACATGCTTTACAGATTAATTCACCCATCGCCGGGAGTTTGATTGACAGGCAATCTGACCAATCATAACGCTAAATTCACCATTTTGTCTGACAAACAAACCAGACAGGAGAGTTAGTAGATTAACGTCAGGAGACTTGAACTTGAAAAATGGTGTATTGACGCATCTTCTGATTCTGATGTTCATCCATGTTTATTTCATGCAGTAACTAGGAAGAGATTATCGGTTTACGTGTCGCTTGAACTGAGGTGCTACAGCGATCTGTCACGACACATTAAATAGGCACAAAACTGTTTTTATTTTTTTAATTTCTTTTTGGGTCTTTGCGAAGGGTCAGTTGCAAAGTTTAAAAATCATCTAGAGGTAAATTTTTATGGATTATGATATTGACCTCAGTGTATGCCATGTAAATAGCCATGATGCTAACATGGCGTAAAAAATTTATAAACAAACAAACAAACCATCATAGAGTGAAAGTTTATCATTTGCACGTGCTTTAGGTTCTGTCAGTTTAAACATTCAAGCGATTGAAAGTCAATCAGAGCCCAAGAAGAGAAAGTTAGTGAAAAGAGAACTAACTCGTCAGAGCCGCACAGACAGCACTCCAACACAGAATTATTTTCTCTTTCATGTCTATTTGTGCTTGAATGGACACATACATGCAAAATTATGTGAAAATGTATCCTCGTAAACAGTCGTGTATGTCTTAAAGGTCCAGTGTGTGATATTTAGGAGGATCTATTGACAGAAGTGCAATATAATATACATAACTATGTTTTCAGTGGTGTATAAAGACCTTACATAATGAACCGTTTAGTGTTGTCAAAAGTACCAGTACTTCGGTACCAAGTCGGTACTGAAATTTTGAAAATCTGACTATACCCGCATTTCTGTAGTATCGGTAGTACCGAGAATCCGGGAATATTCGGTACCCACGGATAAGGCTGTGGCAGTATTTACGTGAATATGACACGAGTGAAGCACAAAGCTTTGTTTACAAAAGAAATGATAGGTTAGCAATTAAATGTGACATCAGCCATGGAAACATTTTGGTTCATGCCGAATGAGAGACGTACGTGAGTCCGTACATTTAAGCTTTGTCGGCTTTGTATTCTGTTTTGCCAATCGCGATCTGGTCACCTGATTATCAGAGAATTTAACAATATTCCATTAGTTATTCCACTGAACATGGAATCTGCTTCTTTTCCCAAATCTTCACTCGCGTTACAAACGTTTCTTTCGTTCGCATTTAGGCCTATTATAGGCTATTCATATTCTTTACTGTGGTAAAGTAGAAAAAACACCATAGGACAGAGACCCTTTTGCTTGCACGTCGATTTCTATTTAACACAGTTTGTGCTTGTTATTAGACTTTATAAGGCGCGTCAAGTTTATTTGTATAGTGCGTTTCACACACGCTGGTGATTTTTACTTTAGTTTTCTCTGATAGCGCTAAATCAAACATAGCCTGAACGTCTTGCCCCTGCGGAGGATAAAACTCGCTCTTCAGACCTTTTACAACAAGTGTCAGTTGCTTGGAACATCAGGAGAAAACAAGAAGAAATGGTCTCTTTCCTGCTCGTGTCCCTCATCCCTCTCAAAGCGCAGAGCAGTCTATCAGACTATAATAACGGGACTTTGGTTATATGATGCATCTTTGTGTGGAAATAAAAAAAACGAATGTTTTTTAAAATAATATTTAACTTCCTTATTATTTAGGTTACCATTATTTACCGATATGTATTTCATAGTTTTACAGGCTAGTGTGTTGTTTCACTGACGGAATAGCTAAAATAAACACGTACGTCTGTTACCCCTGTTGAAAAAAAAACAGCATATGCTGGTAAGGTAGGTTTTGAAGCTGGTATGCTGGTTTGAGCTGGTTTATGCTGGTCCAGTACTTGACCAGCATTTTCCAGCTCAAACCAGCATACCAGCTTCAAAACCTACCTTACCAGCATATGCTGTTTTTTCAACAGTACAAAATGGATGTTTGAGCATTTTTTTTAATATATATTTCAAAATGTATTTCATTGAGGTAGCCTATATACACACACACAAATATACACACGCTCCAAATCATATTTAATGTTTTTAAAATAGGCTATATAAAATAGTTGTTATATTTATATTATATATTATAGTTATAAATAGTTTTGCTGTGGTACCGAAATTGGTACGAAAACCGTAAAATTTCATGGTATCGGTACCGACTACTGGAATTTTGGTACCGTGACAACACTAGAACCGTTATGTTTTTATTACCTTAGAATGAGCCATTTCTATCTACATACACCGTGGGTCCCCTTACATTTTGCGCTGCCATGTTTCTACAGTAGCCCTAAATGGACAAACTGCTCTTTTTTGCTTGGCTGGCTACTCTCTGCTGTCTCAGATGACAACATCTTTGTCCTGTGTTGGCCACCATAGCTTCTCTATGTTCTTCGAAAGGGAGGGGTGAGCGGTGGACTGAGCCGTTGGTTAAAATTCGCAACCTCGCCCCTAGATGCCATTAAAAGTTACACACTGCACCTTTAAGTGAACGTAAACAGCTGAGAAAGAAAAGGATATGTATCGTTATATTGGTCTTAGTGACAGCAGCCTAATAAACCTGCTGCCGTCTGTGTCATTAATCTTAATCAAACAACGAAATACAAAGAGAAAATCACTTTTGTAGCTTTAACAAAGATTAATTATATTTCATTTTGTACAGTGAAGACTATGTAGTGTTATTTTATATTTGATTATTCAATTTCTGGATCTGAATGCTATGGGATGTGGCGGTGCAAATTTTCCCACGTTAATCGACGTGACAACACAGGTGTGTGGGGCCTCCACCTTTTTTTTTTTTTTTTTAAANTATGAATGCTGGTGTGCGACCGTGTGCATTTTACTTTCACTTTCAAATTAGCAGCAATTGCTTGAATGGTGGGTTATTATTCTTACTGAAAAACACAACAACAAAACAGTACAACGACAAACTCAAATTTTCCTTGAGCTTTTGACATATAAGAGGTCATCATACTTTAAGAATATCATGTAAGTTTTAGAGCTGAAAACTTCCTTGTTAGTCCACTAAAAGCTTTAATTGACACCAGACCCAGCAAACGACAGGATTTACAAAGTGGGGATCTATGACGTCAAAGGGCAGCAAGCACTGCCTCCGCAGAAGAAGATCAACGCCTACTTCATCCCTGCCTGTTTAGCCCCGCCCACCGGTTCGAATAGGTAGCCTAAGTAACATATGCCTATGTGATGCTAAACCGGTTCGAGCAACCAAGCAATAAACATGCCTTTGAGGATTACAAAATATTGTGCAGTGCCTGGACTCGACAGTAACGCAACAACATGTAAGTAACTGTGTTAATTCTAATGCCTGATCTGATATTATTGATTTGTCTGTGTGTCAGTAAATCAAACCCGTGACTAAACGTCAACTTGCGTTGTTTCTCTTAGTAACGGTGATTAAATTATATAAAGAAAGCATAAAAGAAAGCCCCCTTTGCAATCGTTGGAGCAGCACGTGCTGAAGCTGTCAATCAAACAGCGCAAGTCTGTCAGTGACTGACACGCAAAACTCCCGTTTTATTCAACGAATCTTTGTTATATCGCGCTTGCAATGTTAGTGAAGATGAAAGCATTTGTTAGTGTACAGAAATTGAGTTGCAATGACGAGATCACTGCTTTCATGTGTTCAACAACATGTCTGTGATCAGCTACACAGTGTTCATCACTGCAACCTTTCATGCCACGATCTAAATATAATGCCATAGATCTAAATGTAATGCAACACTTTTCACGATTAGTTAACCTTGAGAGCTGTAAGAGTAAAATCGCGCTAAAAGAGAGAGTAATACTTGGCTATTTCAAATGGAAAGATGTTAGCCAATCACACCAGTGGGTGTTTACACTGAAGTCTCCCAGCAGTCACGCCCCTTAAAACGGAGCGTTCAAACCAGAGGGCTAAAATCAGGGTAGGAAAAATGCCTTTTATTTATACATTATGACAATTTTGGATGTAAAAAGCATACTAACATTATAAGTGCACCCCAGGAAACATTATAAAAAAATAAACCAACGCAGTTCATTACTCCTTTAACATTAATGACACTTTAAGATCTGCCGCTGCTGCACACGACGCGGATCTGACACACATCCCATTTTCTCACAAATCTTTAAGACTTAAGTTAACTCTGCTCTTATGAGGACACACGACAAAACTGACATTTTGGCATAATTTGTGTGTTATGGTTCGTTCAAGCGCGGAAGAGAACTCGATACTGGCGCCGTTGTGTCACATAGGCAGAACATTCAGACAGCTCGTTCTCTTTTGTCTTGTGCTTGAATGGTTTAAAAGCATTTGCATGGTTAAGAGCTTGATCATATAACTTGCGTTATATATTTTGCGTTAGATATATTTAACACGACAAACTGGAAAAATTTGCCTCTTTGCCACGGTGGGCAAGTGAAGAAATCGGTGTTGTGACTGAACACCGGTAACACTGAATACCGTAGCAAGCCTACTGAATGCTGAATGCATTGTTCATTTCCTTGCATCTATCTATGCATGCGATTTGTTTATTATTTTCTATGCAGATGCACTCCCCTACAAAATCACACCAATCATTCTAGAATTATTAATTCTTTCTAAATAGAGCTATTCAAGTCATCTGGTGAAATTGTTTTCATATCACAGAAAAACAAAATATCGCAATGTTTTCTCCAATATCGTTCAGCCCTATTTTTGGGGGGGTGGGGGGTTATTGGCATTAGCCTGATTATGTTGATATTGGGAAGCCCATAATATTAGTGTCCCCCCCCCACAATTCAAGCAGTAGACTCTTCATATGCTGGTTTATTTTTCCAGAAAATTATACATTTATATAATAAATTACATTTATGATATCATCCATTGTTTGGTATCTATACCCACAGATTTTCTATATTGGTCCTTCTCTGGTAGTATTCATGATGGGTTGTGTAGTTGCTCTGTTAGAAGAGAACTGAAAGTGAGGTGAGGGGCTTACCTTTTGTAACCATGTCATTTTGATCAGCAAGATTAGAGGACTTAGGCGTATTGTCTTGATGTAGGCCCATTTAAGAGGTCAGCCAATCAGGAGGAAGCAAGTGTATAGGAAAGGATAAGACTTTCACCAAGAGAAACATTTTCTGGCTGTCAAACACAAGGAGCCTTGTTCAAGCCACATAAGGTAAGAAATTAAGAGTATAACCTGAAACTTTAAGGAACTTTTAAAGGTCTCTGCCACATACATTGTCTCGGGAATTTCTCAGCACATAGCAGGAAGTAAAATTGCTTGTTGTCTTCAACATACTTTTCAATATTTTGTCTCTAAGCTTGGACTGTATCCAATTTAAAGTATGTTTCCTTGTCAGAAGTCTTCTTTATCGGTTTTTAAACTATGTTTGTTCTGCATGTAACTTAACCTATTTTTAATCATTTGTTCACCCAGGTAAACACCTACATGAGGTGCTTAATCCTTTCGTTGGGTGACAAACTCAAGAAATCTTAACGTATCCGCCTTGCTCGTTCACACAGCTAACTTTCACATTTCAAACATGGAACCTTTGATTTCACAATTAGGACATGGCATAATGCACCAGAGGGCAATGGTAATTACAGGAAATGGATCCAACCAAATTTTTAGTGCTCCGGTTAGATTGCCTGACCACAGACATCTGGGAGTAACAAGCATATGTGTGGCTTCTCTGCTATGTAGTGCTAATCTCACTCAAACATATTGATCATTGCTTGATGGTCCTCAGCTGACCCATTCAGCTTGAATAGAGTGTGATTGTCATTATTTCTTCATCCTTTCTCCTCTTAGCCTTTCCTTGGTCTTGATGTTCATCTGGACTGTCTTTGCTCAAGCTTGAACCTGCATTCATCTTGCTCAATCAGGACCAGACTAATGGGAAAGATGACAGCTACTTGAGAGTCAAGATATTGTGCAGCTGCAAATTGTTCTATATTTGAATTAAAAGTCATTTTTCAAGTAGTCATATAACATTGGCCTAGAATGGTCAATTCAACCTTTTGTAGAACATAACATTATTGGGATGTGCAAAATAGCATTTTTTTTAAAATTGACTAAACAAAGGACTGTTTGAGTTGTTCATTTGTCTGCAAAATACCTCCAAGTCTATGCATTTAAATGCGTTGATGCATTTAAAAAGTGAAAGTGTTGTAGTTCTTGATGACCAAAACAAAAATCCTGTCTTTTTTTTTTTCTATGCACCAGCACTTTAAAGTACCATCAGAAGTAGTATGTACTTAAATGAATAGACCATATACTCAACTTGGCCTTGGTTGCTCATCCAAATCTTCAAGTGTGCATAACCGTGAACGTGCCACATTTATACATGCATTAACATGAAACGTTTGTTGTCCATCATTGCATCTCTTGCAGCAAGCAGATCCTTTCCATGCTCTTCACGTACCTCTAAATTTAATCCCATCATTAGCTGACTTTCTCCAACGTTAGATGCGTACACTCCAATGGCCCATTAAAACAGCTGCCTTCATCAGCCGTTTGTCTGAGCGCATGAAGGATTTGGGTCAGCAGGATAGGTGCTGCTCTTCCGATCAGTGTCCCCGGTGTGTCTTAACTGGATTTGCCTGAAGGAGCTGAATCAAGCGCGTCCCAGGATTATGTCAATGACACTGTGGAGAGAGAGGTGTGAAAACACGGCTATGGGCTGGGAACGCTAATAGGATGAGAGCTGGCCTAGAAGGGCTCGCTGTAGTCAGTCGAGTGCGTTTGCTCTAAATCAAGATTAAAACGGACAGGCTTTAAGGGTTTCAGAGTGCGTCTGGTTATTATTAAGGAATGGAATCAGCATTTCAAGCTGGAAACCAGCACTTTGTTTAGACAAACAATAGTTGCTTGTAAGGACATTGCAGCATATTAACCTGTAATGCTAGCTGTTATAGTTAATTGCTATTAGTCTTTTGGATGAAATTAAAATGACCCTTTTTACTTTCCTGGTCTCCATAATGTTTGTCTCCATAATTGTACATTTAAATGTAATAAATTGCTCCGCCTTTGAAACGACTTTCCTTTTCAGCTGATGTCATCAAGCCCTCTTTTTTTTTTTTCATCCCTCCATACAACCACATGACCCCATTCTTGGATGTAGCACCCAGTTTTCATCATCCAATCAATTCCCAATGGATAAAATTGAGTCCTGTCCTACATTCTCATTGAATACCCTGTTTTACTCATAATTTGTCACATTTTGGAAGTAAAATGCCATTTCAAGTTAATTTTTTTTCATGCTTGAGTTTAGGATAAGGTATATTTTTCCTTGCTTGACATAATAAAAGGACAGAATCACAGCTCGTTTCTTTCTGTTGTTCTTTTTGTACTTCTGCATTTTTCATTAAGGAGCAGCAACCACAAGAGGAAATGGTTCTTTGGTTGCTTTCAGTAGCTAATGTGGTGGGGTGGGATCTTGATTTACACCCTGTGTACGATAAACAATCCACTAGCCAGTCCATTAACCAATGGTTCATGACATGGTAAAGGCAGTGATTATTCCTCTTGTAGATGAAGCTAGCATGTGATATCAGTCGAACGATATGGGTGTTTCCATATCTGATGCCCAGAGACTGTTGCATTGTAGGAAGTAACATGTTTGAAAACTAGAAATATGCACAATTAAGTTCAGGCTTTTGTTAATTGATGGTCTCAAAATGTCTATTGAAAGGTGACAATGGAATTGGAGCCTAAATGTTTTTTTCCCCTTTCTTTTTCTCTGCTGCAGATCAGAACGTGTCCCGGCAGTAGGAGTGAGGCAGAGCTTTAGAAGAGGAAAATGAGTGAACTGGACCAGTTACGCCAGGAGGCCGAGCAGCTGAAGAACCAGATCAGAGTGAGAACCTCTCTCTCCCTTATATAAAAATAATCTTATATATATTAAATGAATAGTTACCAAACATTATATAAACAAAATGTTCTAAATATCTACTCTAGATGTCCAATAATCTTAAGCAGTCAATATCTACAAATGGATTGGCCTGGTCAATATCAATCTTATTACTTTTGAAAATGGCCAAATATCTGCTGATTATTCGGCCTGACTGTTTTTACCAAAACATTTTAAAGTTCCCCTGTGGTGAAAAGCAAGTTTTTAATGTTGTTTATATGTCTATGTGGTGTTTTTAATATGCTTTAAGACAAACCATGTGCAAATTCATAAGTCAACGCCATTGCTGAGTATTTTCTCTTTAAAACTGCAGGGATCTAATGACAGTTTTAAAAAAAAAATGCGGTTTGAAATCACTGATGTTTCTGACGTCACAAACTACCTTGTAACCAATCATGTCAACGTGCCGGCGGCTTTAGCATATCGTTAACTATGACCGATCTGAAGCAATGCAAGGTTATCCCGGTATATTTTTCTGTTGATATAAAAAATCAGGTAGATTTAGCAATATAGCGGGTGTATGAGATGTTATGATGAACTTTCTCCACTGACGTTCTGAGTTTCTCGTACAAAGCGTTTCTAAGGATGCTGATTTTTAGAAGGCAGGTGTCAGACTCTGAGATGGCAAACGGGAACATGGTTTGTGTAACATTAGCATCACATTATTAGCTGTTTGATAATGTAGTCAAGAAAATGCTAATCATATTAATTACAGTTATGTGTCCGACGTTGTAAAGAGCGATACCATTGTGCAGCGTTTACCTCAGTAAGTTGACGGAGTGGATCTCGTCTGAGCTTGTGTAAATGAGTGGAGGCGGGGCTAATTAGCATATTCATAGATCCGCATATACTAAATGAAGCTAGGGTGTAGAGTTACATTCAAGCTATTTTAAGGCATGAAGAAATTTTTTTCACATGAATTTTTTTTTAAATATGTTATTTTGGTGATCAAAGATGAGTTTTAAGGGATAAAATTGACTACAGGGGGCTTTAAGTTGAGCATCGACTAGAGGGTTGAAAGGGTTCAGTAAATTTGGACCACCAAGACACTAAAGTAATGCTCATATTCATAATCAGAGATTTTGACACTTTGATTGTATTTAAAATATCAGCTATATTAAAACAAGACATACTTTAATTCCAATTATTTAATCGGATGCTTGTTTTTGTTTTGTACAACCTGATTACCTGGTAGTCTCTTGTTATTCAGAAGTATTTTCATAACCAAAAGACATTTAAATAAAGACACCGCTTGATTACATAGTTTACACAATGCAGGAAGAACCTTTACTGTAACTGTACTGTTCTCATTCCTCGCAGAGTTCTAGAAAGAATTTTCACTCGATACTTCCTCCATCAAGCTGCTTTACATATTATCTCAGCCAGAGATGTTTACCGACCCTCAGCTATTTTACTCTTACGTTTTAGACTACAATTGCCAAATGTGTCTCTCAATTTTGCAACCTTTTATCCGTAAACGATCAATCAATGATTAAATGATTAAATTTGAATAAGTCCATTAATGCTACCACTTAGGTTACTCAGTTTATTCAAGGGGTGGATTATATGAACAAAGCTTATGTAATTTTATATCACTGTTACAACTTATCTCATGTTACTGTATGGTTATTATATACAAAACATTAACCATAAATGTTTTATTACACAATCATGAAATAATTCCTCATTCCACAGCATCTAAACTGGGTTTCTCATTTTCTTTTTTTGTAGGATGCAAGGAAAGCTTGTGCAGATGCTACACTATCACAGGTAAGAGCTTCCACATGTAAAGAAACCATGTTTTATTCTACTTAAGTGACCCTAATTTAAATAAATGAATTCCCATACCGCTGCCATCTGTGTGTGAATATATTTTTTAATTGGTACATGGGTTTTCAGATCACAGCCAACATCGACCCTGTTGGCCGAATCCAGATGCGCACAAGAAGAACACTGCGAGGACATTTGGCTAAAATCTACGCCATGCACTGGGGCACCGATTCTAGGTACAGCATATTTCAGAACAGCTCAGTCACATTATTTACATGATGACCTGACCTTTTTCACACGCCATTTGAAAACATCCTTATACATCAGAGTAAGACACACCGTGGGGTTTCCCTTTCGCTGTGAGGGTGGACGGGTTCATGGCTCATGTGGTGGCCACTGCACGCTATCCCTATTGCATTGAATCATGTTCTTTTATTGTGTTTGTGTAGGCAGTGACTAATGGTTGTAAGTAGGTGTTATGACTAAGCATATTGTTACTATTATAGCTACAGCCAAGAAAAATCCATAACTGTACATTTTTGTGCTGAATGGTGCTGGGAATAGTTTGAGATTGTTCTAGGAGACAATTCTCCTGATTGTAGTTGTGCAAGCTGTGATTTTTACTTTCACGCTCCCTATAGGGTTTAACAGTCTCATGATGTAAACCCCACTTACCTGCCATCTTTTGTTTTCTGTGCAGGCTGCTTGTCAGTGCCTCCCAGGATGGAAAACTCATTATTTGGGACAGTTATACCACAAATAAGGTATGATGATTTTCATTATTTTATTTTTTTATTTGAGATTTCTGTCCCTCTATAGATAGCTATGCAACTACCACTTTGCTGCTTCAAAAAGTTCATAATGAGATCGTAAAACTAATCCAAATGAATTGAGTGGTTTAGTCCAAATTTTCTGAAGAGACACAATCGCTTTATATTATTCACATATAAACATTTATCAACTCACACATGAGATTAATTCTCGTGTTACACAGCACGTTTGAGCTTCTGTAAGAACCAATGAGGTTCATTCTCTCACGTCAAGCAAGTACAGTACTGAGATTTCATTAAAAAGATCTTCATTTGTGTTCCGAAGATGAATGAAAGTCTTGCATGTTCGGAACGACATGAGTGTGAGTTATTAATGACAGAATTTTTATTTTTGGGTGAACTATACCTTTAACTTTGTAAACTGTTGTGCAGATGTTGCAGGATGGCCATGATTAAAACCTAAAATGCTCACACACTTTTGCAAATGAGTTTCACAGTTTTCGCATGGGCAAGCACTTACATTTTGTAAAGATCTAGTTTCTGATATGTCCTTATAAATAGTTCACATCTTGCCCTAACAGGAACTAATCTAGAAGCTGTGATGGTCAGCTATTTGAAACTGTTTCTGCTACAGATTCTTACTTCCTGTCCTCTTCCATATGTCACTTCCTGAGCATTCATGTGTTGCTTTTCAGGTCCACGCCATTCCTCTGCGCTCCTCCTGGGTGATGACCTGTGCCTATGCTCCTTCAGGGAATTACGTTGCTTGTGGAGGCCTAGACAACATCTGCTCCATCTACAGCCTCAAGACTCGCGAGGGGAACGTACGTGTCAGCCGCGAGCTGGCCGGACACACAGGTACAGGACTTGTTCTCCTGAAACAATTTTACACACTCCATTCTTGGCTCTTGCGAATGTACACAAGGTTTGGTGTTTGGCAAAGCTGTAATTATGCAGTGAATCTGCACTGGTGTTTTTTGCACCATTTTAAATAGATCTCATCTGATCGACTTTAAAGGATTAGTTAACATCTGAATGAAAATTTCCTGATAATTTACTCACTCCATGTCAACCAAGATGTTCATGTCTTTCCTTCTTCAGTCGAAAAGAAATTAAGATTTTTGAGGAAAACATTCCAGGATTTTTCTCCTTATAGTGGACTTCACTGGGGTTCAATGGGTTGAAGGTGCAGTTTCAGTGCAGCTTCAAAGGGCTCTACATGATCCCAGACGAGGAATAAAGGTCTTATCTAGTGAAAGA
>RJVU01057277.1:3786577-3810600 GCA_003731715.1 Anabarilius grahami
ATGACATGATTTTTTCTAAAGAAAAATAATAATAATTAAAAAAAAAATATATATATATATATTACTTTTTAACCACAAATGCTCATCTCGCACAAGCTCTGCGATCCGCACGCATTACATAATCGCGTTTCAAAGGTCATTCGTAACTTAGGCAGAAGTACCGATCCAAAGGCCCTTTACAAAAAAGGTAAAACAACGATATCGGACGATTTTGAAGTTAAAGGAGAAAACCCGGTGAACCCCACTGAGGTCCACTATATGGAGAAGAATCCTGGAATGTTTTTCTCAAAAACCTTTATTTCTTTCCAACTGAAGACAGAAAGACATGAACATCTTTCTACATATTCTCAGTGTAATAAAGCAATGGAAATCATCCTCCACACAATGACATTTTGTTCATTCACAGATATTATTTGGTTTTTAAGCAATATATAATTGATTTCTTAAAATTTTTGGGGAGAAATATTTGTTTGGAATCATGTTTGTGACAGATGTGCATTAAACTTCCTCCAATCTACAGGATACCTCTCTTGCTGCCGCTTCCTTGATGACAACCAGATTGTTACAAGTTCTGGCGACACCACCTGGTGAGTGTGAGGAACTGTATCCCAGCAGCCCAAATCGGATATCTTGGATACCAAAGTTCATATCTGCAATTAGGAAGGAATTTCGCTATTAAGTTTAACATGGATATTTTTACTTTTTTAAACGATTAAGTCTGGAATCGGATTGTTAAACATTTTAATTTAAGATTTCTCGTTATTCATTTAAATTACCTAAGCTTTGTGTTTATAATATGTGTGCATTCTTTTACCACATGATTTTTTGTTATTAAAAGGTCCCATTTTGGTTGTAGGTTAAATCTGACTATTCTTGTTTATTTCTTATTTTTATATGATAGATATATTTTATTTATTTGTAATATTAGGTGTTTTGGCTCTGAAAAATTATGCAATTAGTTTTTATGTGTTTTGATTTCTCAATTACACAATAAATCTTTTTTTTTTTTTTTTTTTTANNTTTTTTTTTTTTTTTTTTTGAAGCATCTAAATGGGAATGTTGTGTTCTGTCCTGCAGTGCTCTCTGGGACATAGAGACCGGTCAGCAGACGACCACGTTTGCAGGTCACACCGGTGATGTGATGAGTCTGTCTCTGGCTCCAGACACCAGGCTGTTCGTATCAGGGGCCTGTGATGCCTCTGCTAAACTCTGGGACATCCGTGAGGGCATGTGCAGACAGACCTTCACTGGCCACGAGTCGGACATCAACGCCATCTGTGTGAGTGTTCCTGCCTCATTTTGACTAGCAATAGAATAAATCTATATGCTGTGTTCTTAGGAATTGGTGATGTAGTGCATGTGATTTCATGAAGAATTGAATCTACAAAGAGCTCGCATTCCCCCTGCAGTTCTTCCCCAATGGCAACGCATTTGCCACCGGCTCTGATGACGCCACCTGCCGCCTGTTTGACCTGCGCGCCGACCAGGAGCTCATGGTTTACTCCCACGACAACATCATCTGCGGCATAACCTCCGTGGCCTTCTCAAAGAGCGGCCGCCTGTTGCTCGCCGGCTACGACGACTTCAACTGCAATGTGTGGGACACCCTCAAGGCCGACCGCGCTGGTGAGATATGCACACACAGATGCTGCAAAAATGTCTGCAAACACATGCTAGTAATAGTTACTATCAGTAGCATATTTTCTAGTGACTGACCTGAAAGCAAACAAACTCACCATACTGTTCACTCTCTCTCTCACACACACACACACACACACACACACACAATGGTGCTGTTTTACATATGGTTCAGTGCTTTCTTGCTAACACGCCACATTGGTTTGTCTCTTTTGCATACGCCAACATAAACAGTACAAGCAGGCTGTTGATAAACGGTCCACATTTTAAAGCCTTTATAATGTTCATATGTAACATTTTAAATCATCAGTTAGAGAGTTGGACTTGTAACGGGTTCAAGTCTCAGTACCGGCAAGAAATGTAGGTGAGGGGAGTGAATGAACAGGCCTGCTTTCCACTCTCATTACCCACAACTGAGGCGCCCTTGAGCAAGGCACCTAACTGCTCCCCGGGCTCCACAGCAAAAATGGCTGCCCACTGCTCCGGGTGTGTGTTCACGGTGTGTGTGTGTGCGTTCAATACTCACTGCTTTGTGTGTGCACTTGGATGGATGAAATGCAGAGCACAAATTCCGAGTATGGGACACCATACTTGGCTACACGTCACTTTCACTTTATGGTTTACTGACATTTGGACTTTTTCAGGTGTGCTGGCTGGCCACGACAACCGAGTAAGCTGTCTGGGTGTAACCGATGACGGTATGGCAGTGGCTACAGGGTCCTGGGACAGCTTTCTCAAGATCTGGAACTGAACGCTGAAGGTGCTTTCAATACAACATGTCCAATACAGTAAGAATCCGCCTCTTCCAGCTAAACCTAATGACAAACAAGTGATGCTCTGTGTTTTACACAGCATGTAAATGTGTCCTCATACCTGCTATTTTTGGCAGTGCATTAGTGAAGATCAGAGGACCGATATGTAAAACACCCACGTTTTTTGCAACTTTTTTTATTTTAATTTGTCGTAACCCAATTTGGTGCCATGTAAAGTTGCTGTAGACAAATAAAAGTTTCTGTTCTCTGAAGACTTATTTTTAAATGAATGAGTTTAGTTTTTGCATTTTAATTTCTTAGTTAAAATGTATTTTGTATATATGTAATGTAAGATTATATGAAGTTGTCTGATCTAAAAACTTTAGCTATCTAAAGATTTCTTTCTAAATTGGTTTAGATTCTCAGTTCTCAGTTTAATTTTCTTGTTATATAATTCAAACATTTAAATTTTCATTTGCATATTTATATTGTAAGATTATATGGGGATGTCTGATCTAAAGAAGTCATTTATTTCTAAATAAATGTTTAGTTTCTGTTTAAAGGCACAATATGTAAGATTTTTGGATTAAAATATCAATAAACCACTAGAATAGATTTATATATTTTGTTGACTTATGTACTTGCATTATCTCAAATATTTCCAAGAATGTTTAAATCCAGAGAAATAAGGAATTTTAAACAGGACACGGACTGTGTCCGTGCATCGCCTATCTGCGTTACCCTCGATTTCCGGTTTTATTTTGTAGAAACCATGGAAACGCCAAAAGATGCTTTAATATATGTTTTATTAGACAGGTGAACAACTGTTTGGATACATTAATCGACAGAAAACTAATCATTGTTTTATAGCTCAACACAGTAAGTCTTATTGTTTAAATCAAATTTTCTTGATTTACCACGAGTACCATGTTTTACCATGACTAATATCGATCTAGCTTACTGCAGTGTGCAACAAATGTCTCATAGCAGCTGCCGAGTGAACGCACAGAGTAGCATTATGATAACTTCCAACACACAAATGTATCTAATATGATAAACAGCGCTGCGTTACCCCACATTCACATGACCGGAAGAAGTGGAAGCTCTCGTCTGCAGCATAATAAAAGCTCCGCTGCTCTTGAGCCACGTGTCACGCTCGTCTCTCATTACCAATCGCTCCGCTCCAACGGGTTTCAGTCCCATCCTGCTCCATACTCCAGTAATGTTAATAAATCTTTTTTAATACATTAGCTCATCCATGAATATGATTTCTGCCCGAGTGTTTTCCACCAACTGTAGACGTGAAGACAACACCTCCCATGATTCCGCAAAGCTACGCTAGGCCTTTGTTTTGAATAAGCGACCTCTAGTGGTGAAAAATTACATATTGTGCCATTAACAACTTGTAATAATTAAAACAACTTTTATAATGTAAGATTACATGAAGTTGTCTGATCTAAATAAGTCATTCTATGAATATCTGCTTCATTGTTTTTTTGTTTTTTGTTCTTGTTTTTTAATCTTTCTGCAGATATCATTTGAACTCCAAAGTTGACTGGAAGACCATTCCAACTTTAGAATGTTAAATTTCACAGCATCGTCAACAACAAAACACCTTATAAAACTGACTGACACCACCATGAAAAGAAATAAAACTTCTAAGGGAAAACAATGCCTTTCCTACACCAAGAAGAGCACAATTTGTTTTATCACCCAGCTTAAAAAGAAAAAAGAAAAAGAAAAGAAGAATTCCTGTGGTATCAAATGAATAACTTGCATTCCCTCTCGGACCATTCTGTGTCACCCTGTAAGAGAAAACACTATCATCCCACGCTTATGTATCATGTGTCTAGAAAGCAAATGTTGGAGTGTAATTGTACAAATTATTTAACTCTTCTTTTTTTTTTTCCTTCTTTTTTTTTTTTTTTNTTTTTTTTTTTTTTTTTTTTTATTATCAAATAGTTCCATCTTCAAGATGTTTTCCCACCTGTTTTTTCTGTTTTGATATGCTTCTGATTAGTAAAATCTTTTAATCCTGTTATTATAAAACCATGTGAAAACGACATGAAAGGTCTTGTAAAATGTTGAAACTAGACCAGGATGGAAGAGCAGCTTTTTTTTTTTTTTTGAAGATGCCAATCATGTGTTTTGTTATTTTCATGTGCACTAGGTTGCTCTAGAGGTTGTGTAGTTTTCATGAACGTGACTTGAGCGAGAGGAAAAGTCCAAACGCCCTCTTGTGAAAGCTTAATATTCATATTTTCGGGCGGCCCCAGACAGCGTTCACCTGTAATCTGTTCCGATTTTTAACGGTCACTGGGTGACTGCCGATCACCGGCTAATAAGAACAGCCCTAGCTTTCTAAAACTGTAATCATGATCCTGTGCATTAGTTATCTTTCAGTGTGAATCCTGGTCCTTTCTCATTAAAGAAAAAAGAAAATGCCATAAAAATGCCATATCTCTTTTAAATACTTTGCCATTTCTGAGAGTCCGAGGTACTCGCTTCATTTATCTACGAATGGCCGTTGTAAATATGGGTATCCGACTTGCACGCGAATGCAGCATTATATCCTAGCTAATGTTTCTTTCCAGTCTCGTCACAGCTTTGTTTGCACAATAAGAAACTTGACTAACGTTTTAAGCGTTAACTAACCAAGCACATGCCGTTAATCACATTGAATGCTGATTTTAATGTAGAAAATGCACAAAAAAAAAAGTACAAAAAAAATGAAAAAACAGAAAAAATACAATCCTCTCTTTCATTGGATTAAAAACTGTTCAAACTAACCCCTTAGCTTATCTTCTGGTCTTACGTTTATACTTTTTCCTCGGTTACTTTGAGCTTTTGGCTTTAATTCCGATTTTTGGGATTGTTTTCATCGGTGGGAGGTTGGGCGGGGAATGTTTTGAACTTTTTTAGTGGTGTCGGGATCGGTGTTTGGAAAAAACAGAACCTTTTTCTTTTTATTTTAGCCCAGTTCCAGAGAGAGAACAGATAGCCCTGTCTGTGCTTGGAAATACAGTTACTACTATGTGAATGAAATGTTGTACAAATCAATGTCTGAAAATAATGATAATTCTGAAATTTTTAAGTTAAGCGTTTTATTTCATCTGCCATGAATTAACGTAGTCGCATGCTGTAGAATTTGCTTAAACAGGCGCTGACGTCTTTAGGCCCACTTACCTCCACTGGGACGGCGAAACCGATACGAAACAGAAATTTTGACCATTGAAACGTTGATTCCAAATGTTTTAGACATGCTGTGCATACATCCTTTACTTTCACTGGCAAAGCTATGCACCTATGTGAGAAATCGCGAGGGAGAAACGACGTATATTTCCTGCAGACAACCTGTAAATCATGGCCATGCTTCCAGAAATGATTCCAAATTAAACAACAGTTACGAAATGTCCCGTTTGAGACGCTCGATAAACCTTCGCGCGAGTTTTCTAAATCGAGAAACTCTTTTTTTGGCTTTTCTTTAAACATTTTGAAATGGCATCTGACATGGCAGAGTCTTCTGTTCTTTTTCCACTGTAAACAGATGCACTTTCTTTAATAGTTGTGACTTTTTTTATTGTTTTTTTCCTTTCTCTGCGATAATGTACAATAATTGTGATGTATTTGTGTGTGCTGCCACCAGTAAAGATTAATTGCAGTTCAATTAAAATGGATTCCCCTTATTTTCTCTCTTCATTAATAACTGTAGATCTCAGCACTCCCTATCTCACCTTTTGTATTTAATTTCAGTCTGTCGGTGTACCACAGAAAGCTGGATGCAACATAGATACTATATTAAAATGTACTGTTATTTAAGATGTAATAAAACAAGTTTGAGATGTCTCTGATGTGCTGATGTTTTGCTAGAGAGTTTGCGACAGCAGAAAGTAACCGTAATAAAAGAGCTTTTATGAGGTCCATTTCGACTGGTTTAGCAGTTCCTCGTTCTTCAGACATCCTGGTGTAAATGACACCGTCGTCATCTGATATTTGTTTCCAGTCTAACATATGCTTGCTTTCACTAGAAATTAATTTAGGTTTTTCTTTTCCTCCTTGAGTTGTATTAATAAGTTAAAGGGACAGTTCACCCAAAAAATGAAAATTGTCATCATTTATTCACCCTCATGTTGTTCCAAACCTGTATGAGTTTCTTTCTTCTGTTGAACACAAAAGAAGGTATTTTAAAGAATGTCGGTAACTAGACGGTTAACGACACCCGTTGACTTCCATAGTATTTTTATTTTTTTTCCTACTATGGAAGTCAATGGGTGCCGTCAACTGTCTGGTTACTGACATTCTTTCAAATATCTTATTTTGTGTTCAACAGAAGAAAGAAACTCATACAGGTTTGAAACGACTTGATGAGTAAATTACACAATTTTAATTTTTGGGTGAACTATCCCTTTTAAGAACTTTTTTTTTTTATCAGTGCATTTTGATTTCTTGCAGGATTTCATAAAATCTTGAAGTTCTAGCCATGTTCTCCTCTGAAATACTTAATTGTTCTTAAATGGTTAATCTTATTCAGTGCTAGAAAAATTCCTTCTATAACTTGCTTATATATTACTTGTATAAATGTTTTTATCCAGAATTCAAACTCTTTATCCAGTGCAAATGACCTGAGCATTCATTTGTCAAACAGTGTGGGAACCTTGGCTTTGGGTCAAGAACAGCAAACAAAATGTGTACTATTTAGCCAAAAATGAAAGTAAATTATTAAGTGGACATAAACTATTATCATGGCTGTATAAACAAAAGTTGTTCCAATGGTACCATCAGCTTAGTGTCCAACCAGAGGATCTGCTTTTCTGTACTGAATTATGATAGCAACTCGTTTGGGTGAGTCTCCTTTTTTGGTAGCCTACTTAACCCAGGGTTCTTCATACTGGAGTTTGCAAGTGGCCGTTAGTGTTCTTAGGAATTACACTTTCAAATAAAACAGCTGTTGTGAAACATTTTTGGATAGTCTTATATACTGCAGTATTATTAACACAGTTTGAGTCTTGATGTTGATCTTTTATCTTGAGACCACTTAAATCAGAATGAGCTTTATTCGCCAAGTGTGTGCAAACACAAGGAATTTGTATTATTTTTTATTTTATTTTTCTTTCAGGAGCTCTTGGTACATATACATACATATATGACATGAGAACAGAAAGAACATTTAAATAGGCTAAGACTAGGGAGGAAAATAAATAATAAAAATGTGGTATACATCTGGAACAAAAGACTTATGTACAGATTTGTGCATTGTGTACTGTATGTACAGCTGTATAAATAAATAGCCCTATTAAATATGGTGTGAGTAAATAAACGATGATGACAAAAACAAAGATTTTTTTTTATCCCTTTAAAGCTACAATGTGTAAATTTTTGGCTGCTAGAGGTCGCTCATTCAATACAAAGACGTAGCTTAAAGGGTTAGTTCACGCAAGAATGAAAATAATGTCATTTATTACTCACCCTCATGTCGTTCCACACCCATAAGACCTTCGTTCATCTTCGGAACACAAATTAAGATATTGTTGATGAAATCCGATGGTTCAGTGAGGCCTCCGTTGCCAGCAATGTTACTGCACCTCTCAAGATCCATAAAGGTACTAAAAACATTTGAAACAGTTCATGTGACTTCAGTGGTTCTATCTTAATATTATAAAGCGATAAGAATAACTTTTGTGCGCCATAAAAACAAAACGTATTTTCAACAATATCGATATGGGCCGATTTCAAACACTGCTTTACGAATCTTTTGTTTCGAATCTCCTATCAAACGGCTAAACTGCTGAAATCACTTGACTCGATTCGTAAAGCTCAGAAGCAGTGTTTTGAAAAGTTTTTTTTGGCGACAAAAAGTATTCTTGTCGCTTTATGATATTGAGATAGAACCACTGAAGTCACATGAACTGTTTCAAATACGTTTTTAGTATGGATCTTGAGAGGTGCAGTAACATTGGCAATGCGGGCCTCACTGAGCCATTGGATTTCATCAACAATATTTTAATTTGCGTTCCGAAGATGAACGAAGGTTTTACGGGTGTAGAACGACATGAGGGTGAGTAATAAATTACATTATTTTCATTTTTGGGTGAACTAACCCTTTAATGACGCCTCAATTTCGCGGAATCATGGGAGGTGTTGTCTTCACGTCTACAGCCGGTGGAAAAGAATCGGGACGGGACTCGGGCAGAAATCATGTTCATGGATGAGATTATTAACGTTACTGTAGTATGAAGCAGAGCAGGGCGAGTGCTGTGAGAGCAGAAACGAGGCCACTGGAGCGATTGATAATGAGAGACGAGCGCGACACACGTCTCGAGAGCAGCGGAGCTTATATTATGCCACAGTCGCCATTTCCACTTTTCCGCTCATTCGTATGTGGGGTAACGTGGCGATGTTTATCATATTAGATACATTTGTGTGTTGAAAGTTGTTATAGTGCTACTCTGTGTTTGCTCGACGGCTACTATGAGACATTTGTTGCACACTGCAGTAAGCTAGATCGATATTAGGCATGGTAAAACATGGTACTCGCTGTAAATCAAGAAAACGATATTTAACAATAAGACTTGCTGTGTTTAGCTATATAATTTGATTCGTTTTCTGTCGATGAATGTATCCAAACAGTTGCTCACCTGTCTAATAAAACACATAATATATTAAAACGGTTTTGGTGTTTCCATGGTTTCTACAAAAAAACAACAGAAATCGAGGGTAACGCGGGTATGATGTCATTGATAAGCGACGCACAGACACGTCCCGAGTCCTGGTTAAAATTGCTTATTTCTCTGGATTTAAACATTCTTGGAAGCATTTGGTATAATGTAAGTACACAAGTCAACAAAATATATAACATCATTCTAGTGGTTTTTGGATATTTTAATCCATATTGTGCCTTTAAGAGGCCTGATATTGCTCTGAAAGTAATCAATAAATTCATCATGGGCTTATGAACAAGATTTCAACACATGCATTCTTTGTGGATTCCTACAAACTGCTCATTGTTACTTCTCATTAAGCAATACTCTAGTTTTTGACAGCACTTGGCCTTAACTTCAGGATAATGATGCATTAGGTGCATCTGCTCATTGATGCGTATATCTAACCAGCCAATCGTGGCAGCAAGCATGCAGACATGGTCAAAAGTTCAAGTGTTTTTGAAACTGAACATCAGAATGGGTACGAAATATGATATAATTGCATGAATGTGTATCATATCATATCAACATGAACCTTATGTGTCTCTCAGTGTAGAAATGCTGTTTCCTGTAGCTCAGTGGTTAGAGCGTGGCACTAGCAATGCCAAGGTCATGGGTTCGATCCCAGGGATTGCACATACTCAGATACAAATGTATAGTGTAATGCAATGTAAGTCGCTTTGGATAAAAGCGTCAGCCAAATGCATAAATGTAAATGTATATATATATATATATAAGTGCTTAACTGGTTTTCAGTTCATTGTCTTTGGTGGTCGAGAATGTTTATATGAGTTTAGATATGAAACGCATGTCGCATGCCTTACTTCACCAGATATCTGTTTTCTCTTTGTGTTTTGTTTTCTCCAAAGGAAGTGATTTTAGTCCAATTATACCTTATCTCACAGATCTATTCCTGTTTCTTAGGAAAAGTATGTAGGCCAAACCATGAGTCTGTGGAAGATGCATAAGTTTAACAATTACAGGTTTATAAGATGTTGTTATAAATCAAATACCAGTTAAACATTTCCTGTATACATTTACTTATAATAGTACACATTATTCAAATACAAATAGGGACAGTAGTAGGCATTATTCTATGATAAAGGTTTCAAATGGTAGTATTTTGGATGGTTGTCATACAGAGATTCAGATGAGTTTATCCTACAGAGGGAAAAAATGTTAAATAATAGCGCACAGCTTTTTAATTTATAAAAAGGAGCAAGTACACAGTTTATACTCCAGTAAGTAGTATACCACTTTTCCCACATTGCTAAGCCCAGTGTCTGGTTAAAACAGTTGTTTTAGTTACTTACTAAAACAAGACCAATAAGTTTGCTTTTTGAAAATGTCTTTATTGAAACGGACTTCATAAATGACCTTCTTGCACATAGTGCTTTACAAAGAGATTTTTACAAGCAGTTTACCAAATAGAAATTAAACAAACAATAAAGAGTATATAAAATTACAATGATAATAATAACAAAAAGAAATAAGACATTAAAAATGTGGTAACGTACAAAAGTATTGTGATTGTGGTAAAACATCTCCTGTAGGATGCCTTCATGAATGCACTGAGGTGGCACTGATAATACTGGCCTAGTGCAATGAGAAAGCTCGAATAAATGCTGTTTAAAAATCAACATTGATATAATTTCTGCAAATGTGACTGTAAGAGATATGTATGCTAAAAGACTGATTAACCTTATTATGTTGTTATTTAGAAGCAGTCAGTGAAACTCTTAATATAAATGATGAGTATAAATCACGTAGTTACGCACTCTTCCCGTCTTCAATCATATTGACTACAGTTGCAGTGAGCCAACAAATGTTCCACCAAAATTCCTCTCAAATGGGGCTGTAGTTGTTATTTTTGTGACAGAATGTTTCTTTGAAGTCTTTGAAGTTTGGGAAATCTCATTTTCAGAACTTATATGAGATAATGATGAAATTAAGAATTTCTGATATGCAGATAAATGTTTCAAATGCTGCAATCAATCGAAAAAAAAACCTCCTTTGAAAAATCAGCTTCTGCTTTCTGGAAATCCTGACTTTGTTGCTCAAATGTTTCTCTTTTCTATAGCTTAGGAGAGTTCATAAAATGTGAAACTTATCACACAGTAAACGAAAGACACCAGAGATTGGGTAATTTAGTCTTGGAAGAATATGATGAGAAATGTTTGAGCTCATATTAAAATTTCTGACTTTTGATTGCAGACTTTTGAATCTGAAAAGATTCTGAGACATTTTTGAGAGTAGATTTCTAGAGGCATGTGAGATATCTAGCTATCTGATAAGGAGATTTGTCTCAATTTAACCTAATTTCTATCTAGGGGATACAATTAAGATAGTGACGAGAAACCATTTGTGATTTTTCCTCCCGTGGGGAACAATGATCTCTGTGGTGACTTACATAATGTCCTCTTGTAACAATGAAAAGTACTTAACTATCAAATATCTTCTCAAACATACTTTCCTGGTTTGTGATGAAATTTAATATACAAATAAAAGTTCTTCATTGACATTAAGATGGAGAGACCACAGTCTTCCATTACCGTGTTTTACTGTGTTTTTCTGTATTGTTCATTTATGATATTTATTTGGGGTTCGCTCTTTTATTTCCATGTTTTAGCAGAGCGGGAGTGTTTATTTTTAATGGACACCTTTAAGGTCATTTTAGCTATTTATGGAAATGTTTATGTGCGAATGTGTTTTATCTGTCTCATTTATTGTGCTTAATTAATATTTGTTTTACCTCTTGTTCTTAAAGTGATAGTTGAATTGAATTTGCTGAACACAAAAGAAGATATTTTGAAGAATATGGGTAATCAAAGAGTTGATGGGGCACCATTGACTTCCATAGTATTTTTTTCCATTCTTCAAAATATTTTCTTTTGTGTTCAGCAGAACAAAGAAATTCATACAGGTTTGAAACAACTTGAGGATGAGTAAATGATGACAGAATTAGCATTTTTGAGTGAACTATCCCTTTTAATCTTTTTATGTATTTATTAAAATATACGGTAAAGGGGTCATTTTATTGAAAGTGGTATGTTCCAATTAAGGAAACGTGTATGTACAGCTGCTGTCACTAGTAGAAAGGAGTGCTAATGGATGAATTGAGTTTAGTGAGAGATGAACAAGGTTATTGTTAGTGCTGCTTGAGTGCGGTAAACTCCGGCCTCAATTTTTTATGAAGGGGAGTTGGTGCTGTTTTAGTACCTAGCAGTTCTGTTTTTATTAATAACCTTTGTTTTAATCATCTTAACACCTGTTTTATTTAACTGTTTTTTGCACGTCCTATTTTTAATAAACGACATCTTTGACAACAGCTACAGTTTCTGTGTTCCTCTATGCATCTATGGTCCCATGAAGAACCTTTTAAAGGTCCCATGGAACCTTTCCAAAAGGTGATTTAGAGTGGGAAAAGGTTCTTTAGATTATTAAAATGAGGGAAAAATAGTTCTTTGAAGAACTGTTCACTGAATGTGGTTCTGGCACTGCTATGACAACCCCCTTTTGGGACCTTTATTTTTAAGAGAGTACCCGAATGAATTGAACAAGAACATGTCCAGGATGCAGTTTACCCCAATGTTGATTCTCAAGGAATGCATGAAACCTGCAAGATATATTGCTTGAATTTGATGTAAGTTGTTTGGGATAAAAGGAACTTATTTATGCAAATATTTGACTATTTGCATAAATAGTCAAAATAGGACCCATTCTTGAAGTTGTGTGAGATTCACCTACACTTATCTAACGGCCAACATCTTTAAACATTTTAGAGAAGTGAGAGAAAAAAAGAGATGCTTTGAGTTTGCTTATTCAAGACAACAATAGAGACATCTATTCTTTACATTCTGATTTCTTCCTCTGTTCTTTACTACTGCAAATCAGCATAGACTTTCCTTTGTCAGACATCAATGCTTTTCTACAGAGTCAGAAAGTTTGCGTTGCTTTTCAGACACGCAGGCATCAGGCTTCTTTTCGCTTATGACCTGACAGGAGCTGTCTAGGGAGCATGGCAGACAGGCTTGGCGTACGGCAGTGAAGCTTTGTTGTCTCGTCCTCTGATGGGTTTCGGATCGGCTCCGGCGTCGAAAAGATGGGTAGAAACCACTGTGATTGAACGAACTGAACGTTCCTCGACCTGACATTCTACGGATTTTCGTGCGGAAGGTCTCTCCGGCGAAGTAGTACAACAAGGGATTGAAGCAACTGTTGGATGCCGCCGTGCACAGCGAGATGACCAGAAATTTCAGGAGGTACTCTTTGACTCGGTCGTCCTTTTTTGTAACAATGGCATTAAGATGGACTGTGCGAATGACATGATATGGTAGGAAACACAGCAGGAACGTGCTCAGGACAACCACGATCAAATACAAAGCACGTCGGCGGCTGTTACCCTTTCCATTCCCGATTTTCTTTCCGTTGCCGAGTTTGTAGATGATGCAGCCGTAGCAGACCAGTATTGTAATAAACGGAATGACAAATCCAAGTGAAACCCCCAAATAATTTAAGTGAGAAATGCGTTCCCATGACTTGAGGTTCGCAGGTTCAAAGCAGCGTATCTTTCCCTCCCGTTCGCAAGTGCCTGACATAAGGAACGGCGTTGACAAGAAGGCCACAAATATCCAGATCACAAAGCATGATATACTGGCTCGCCGCACAGTCGCCAGGGACTTGTTGCGAATGGGGTGAACAACGGCGATGAACCGTAATACACTAAGGCCTGTAAGAAACAATACGCTTGTGTATAGGTTCAGGTAAAAGGAAAATACACACAAGCGGCAAAACCAGTCTGGGAAGTCCCAATGACCTTCCCTAAAGTAGTAGACCAGGCGGAAGGGCAATGTCAGGGAGAAGCCAGCATCTGAAATGGCCAAGTTAGTCATAAAAACAGTGTTAGCAGTCTTCTTAGAAGAATCGATACGCAGGAACACAAACAATGCCACGAAGTTGCTGATGAATCCAATAGGGAATACGACACTGTACGTGATGGTGTATGCCAAATATTTGAAGTCTTCGCAGTCCCTGCATGTCTGGTTGTAACATTGTATTTGGGAGGTGTTGAGCCGAGGAGTTTCTGATGTAAACATGGGAGCTGGAAACAAATGATATTTAGTTAGAAATTAAACAAAAAAGCACAGTCATAATAGGCTTTAAAGGATTAGTTCACTTTAGAATTAAAATTTCCTGATAATTTACTCACCCCTTTGTCATCCAAGATGTTTATGTCTTTCTTTCTTCAGTCGAAAAGAAATTTCATTTTTTGACAAAAACATTCCACTTCACTGGGGTACAATGAGTTAAAGGTCCAAATGTCAGTTTCAGTGCAGCTTCAAAGGGCTCTACACGATCCCAGATGAGGAATAAGGGTCTTAACTAGTGAAACGATCAGTCATTTTCTAAAACAAAAATTTAAATTGATGTACTTTTTAACCACAAATGCTCATCGTGCACTGCTCTGCGATGCTCCACACTTTACATAATCACGTTGGAAAGGTCACGCGTGACGTAGGCGGAAGTGCCGCGCAAGTCAAACGGCCTTTACAAAAAAACAACGATGTTGGACGATTTTTAAGTTTGAGGAGAAAATGTGATGTTTTTCGCCCTACCACGGTACTTCTACGTCACACGTGACCTTTCCAACGTGATTACATAATGCGTGGCGCATCGCAAAGCAGTACAAGATGAGCATTTGTGGTTAAAAAGTATATACATTTTTATTTTTCTCAGTAAATGACCGATCGTTTCGCTGGATAAGACCCTTATTCCTCGTCTGGGATCGTGTAGAGCCCTTTGAAGCTGCACTGAAACTGACATTTGGTCCTTCAACACGTTGATATGGAGAAAAATCCTGGAATGTTTTCCTCAAAAACCTTCATTTCTTTTCGATTGAAGAAAGAAAGACATAAACATTTTGGATGACATGGGGGTGAGTAAATTATCAAAAAAAATGAATTCTGAAGTGAACTAATCCTTGAAGCATTCAAAACTTAATAATACATAATAATAATAAGAATGATAAATGTTAAAATCTACTTCAAAATCTTTATTGAGCCGAGAGGTCAATCTGTACTGGTCAAGCATCTTTTGGATAAGCAAATTTGCAGGTCACTCAACTTCAGCTGTTGTTTGCAGCAAACTTTAATAAAATCTCTTTGCATGCGTTTGCCATTTTACTCTGAATAGATACAAGTCAATGAAGATAATCAATAAAGAAATGAGATTAGAAAGTTATTTACACTAAAATCAAGACATTGCTCAACAATAGCTCACTGAACCAGGAAATAGCTGGGTTTAAAAACTCCCCTCGGTTTCCAGGTTAAAAACTGATATTGCCATGGAGGTTAGATATACAGACAGGGTTTTGGGTTTCTTGAGCTGCTAAGTATAAGATGCTTTACTTCATCTAAAACTATTTTAAATAAAAATGTTCTAGTCTTGTATAATTGCATGATGCATGCAGCTTTATATTTATATATGAATAAAGAAATATATGTAATGTTATAAGTCATGTCCTTGTTATTTTTCAACTACCCAAATATCGTTATTTTATCAAGAAGTCTGTTGTTTCCAGTACTCCCATCCATAGTTAATATGCAAAACATATGCAAAAGAATATTCAGCGAGAGAAATGAAAACAGTTGCGGACTAACTATATTCAAATGACAGCTGTATACATGGACACCTGAAAAACAAAACATGAACCTTGTTCTGCATAAAGAAAGGCATTGTTAATTATTAATATGATCATAAAACCAATACTCTGGAAGTAACTAAACAGGTCTGGTTATGCTATTATCAAAGTAAATGTACTTTCACTGGAATAACTATAAAAAGTTTGGCAACAAGGAGTCTTACTAAAAGCATCAAAGGTATTACCATATTTTATACATACCATGATAACTCCTTACAAAAAAAGTACTATGAAAATACCATGGTATAGAGATGGGTGTAGATGTATATACCATGGTACTGAAATAGCATTTATGTTACCTTAAGGTAGTTCCAAAAATACCATGGTGCCATAGTGCAAGTCCAAAATAAAGTTTTTTCCAAGTTATTTTTGGAGAACCATGTCAAAAAATTACCATTACAATAAAAAAGCTACAATATTATGAATACTATGGTATTCTTGGACATCCCTAAGTATCCTGTAAATCCCATTATTAATTTCAGAACTATAATTATACATTTAATTATATATTTAATACATCCATATGAGGCTATGGTTGGAGTTTTACTCACCTGTCATTCTCTCTTGACCATCATCATCCTCATCATCAGCGGACTGACTGATGAATCCCGATAAGTCAAGATTTGTGTATGAAAGCGTTATGCAACAAAATGTCAAAATGTTCCTCTCTCGGCAGTTTCAAGTGGCTGCTTCCTTTGTGATGTTCATGAAGAGTGCTGTCTCTGTACTTTGGTGTCCAATCCCTAATTCCAATGCCGCGTAATAACAGTCTTTATGCACGAAGTACACCAGACTCTCCAATAGTAGTCGCCTTGGCAAATAAAAGTGGTGTCCGAGTCGCAAACGAATTCTTCTTCAGAATTGCTTGCGTTCAATGATTTATACGAACCAATTCGCACAGCGTATTCGACTGCAGAGATGTGAAACAAGCATTTGACACGATCTTGATATAACTTAATCGAAAACATAGTGGTATAGTACAGCATAAAAACAAAAATAAACGTAAACTTTGACTTCTGGGGACACTTTTGAATAACGATTCAAAATAATCAGCGAAATGTTCAAACGAATCGATTCGTTTAATTGAATCAGACTTCAGGAGCTTCTTAAATAATTCCAGAGAAACCACACCTTCAGGTGTTTTTTTCTTTTGGTAGTTTCTCTGCGTAGAATGCGTAATTGCGTAATTCCCTTTACATGTCCAAAGCATATGGGGGAGAAAAATAAGGCTTTTAAATTATTTTTTCACGTAGACTATATGTTAAGAAAGTTATTTAATAATCTTGAAGCACATGACTCAGCAATTGCGCTTTTTCATCTGGAGATGACATTAGCCTATATTTTAGCAAATTTCTCAGTCAACATACACTACCGTTCAAAAGTTTGGGGTCAGTAAGATTTTTTAATGTTTTAAAAGAAGTATCTTCTGCTCACCTGCATTTATTTGATTAAAAATACAAACAAAAACAGTAATATTGTGAAATATTATTCCAATTTAAAACAGCTGTTTTCTATGTGAATATACAGTAAAGTGTAATTTATTCCTGAGATCAAAGCTGAATTTTCAGCATCATTACTCCAGTCTTCAGTGTCACATGATCTTTCAGAAATCAATCTAATATGATGATTTGATGCTCAAGAAACATTCATTATTATTATCAATGTTGAAAACAGTTGTGTACAAATTTTTTTCAAAATTCTTCGATGAATAGAAAGTTCAAAAGAACAGCATTTATTTAAAATAGAATATTTTCTAACATTATAATTGTCTTTACTGTAACTTTTGATCAGTTTAACTCATCCTGAATAAAAGTTTTGATTAATTTTATTTCTATCCCTCAAAAATAAAATTAAAATTCTTACTGACCCCAAACATTTGAACGGTAGTGTTTAATGTTACAAAAGATTTAGATTTCAGACAAATGCTGTTCTTTTGAACTTTCTATTCATCATAACATCATGAAATAAAAATGTAAATAACTGTTTTCAACATTGATAATAATCATAAATGTTTCCTGAGCATCAAATCTGCATATTAGAATGATTTCTGAAGGATCATGCGACACTGAAGACTGGAGCACACTGTAAAAAAAATCCCAGTAAAATTTACGGTAAAAAAACGGCAGCTGGGGTTGCCAGAACTTTACCGTAAAAAATACAGTAGCAACGTAAAAAAAAATATGTTAAATTTACGGTAAAATAACGTATTTCATTAACTGATATAATGTTAATTTACCAACCTAATGAAGTACTAATATCTGTTTTGTACCTTTATAATACACTGAAAGTCACCAAACACAGTGGTGATGAGAGTCACATGATGAATCAAAGTTCATCACTAGCAGATTTTCCACAAGCTGAGAAGGACAACACTAATATATAGAAGGTGCACACAGTGTCATTTACACAAACACTAAACACCATCATGGTAACATGCAAAAAAATGCAATAAACATTAATTTTACAACATTAAATGTAACATAAAACCCTAATGTACATAACTGATTAGAAAAAATTAGAAAAACTAAGAAGAAACAGAGTTATTTCAACGAAAATATATCAAATGTGAAGTGTCACGCAGGGAATTGTGGGAATGTCAATTTACGGATTTCACTGTAAATTTTACAATGAATTGTTATTTTTCACTTCCAAAAACTGTGAATTTAACGGTATTTTACCGTACAATTACATTAAATGTACCGTTAGATCTATTACAGTTTTCACCTTATATAGTACGAAAACTTTCTGTAAACCAATTAACAGTTTTTCACCGCAGCATTTTTTACAGTCTTTTACTGTTAAAATCACGGTCATTTTTTACAGTGTAATGATGCTGAAAATTCAGCTTTGATCACAGGAATAAATTACACTTTACTGTATATTGACATAGAAAACAGCTGTTTTAAATTGTAATAATATTTCACAATATTACTGTTTTTGTTTGTATTTTTAATCAAATAAATGCAGGTTTGGTGAGCAGAAGATACTTCTTTTAAAACATTAAAAAATCTTACTGACCCCAAACTTTTGAACGGTAGTGTACATGTCACAGTTTTAGGTCTGGATGTCCTGTAAAGATCACATTCAGATCTTTGCAGAGATACCAAATGTTTGGAGATGACAACTCCCTCTGCTTGGTCTTTAAAAATGACTGAATGATCAAATTTACCATCTCAGGAAGATGTTATGGGGTTTCAAATCAGAATAGGACTTTCTGTTATGAAACAGGGCATCAATTTCATACATGTCCACTGTGGACACCAAGACTTACAGCGTGGCATAGCAGGCATTTTGGAGACACAACAAGTGAATAGGGAAAGAAATTATATATCAATATTTTTATGAAATATAAGATATTCATATGAAAATGTTCCCAATTATCACACTTCTTTTTCTATCACATGTTGCCTAACATTAATATGCAAATTATACAGTGTATAGATGCATAGCATAGAATGGGAATGGCATTTATGGCCATGTTTACATGCATATTGCATAAAGTAAAATGGTATATTAAATCATTGTTATATCTTTCATAACATAGTTGAGAATCATCTTTATATAAAGTTAACCAGGGTTCCCACTCTTTTTCAGCGATCATTTTCCAGGACATTTTCAATTTTACTATGGCAGGAATAAAAGACAAGGATCACGCCCTAAAGTAATATATTGCTCTCTAAGTCTTTAAAAGGCGTACAGTTTATTGCCATGACTTAACTATAAAATCAGTTTGTAATATGTGCTCTTAATCATACATTATGACAAATTGTTCTCGTTACCATTGTCCATATCATAGCAAAAAATATTAGAAACTATTTTAATGTTTTGTTTAACTGTTTGAAAATAAAAATATTAGTCAAATACAAAGTCGATGAACAACAAAGAAACCCATAACAAGTAATAGAATAAGTGGCAGGTCTATTAGTTATTTCTGTCCCATCCAATGCTGGTTATCACCATGTCAATCAATATAATTTTGGATTCAATACCGCATTTAAATAAGTTAGTCATTCCCAAAACTTTGCAGTGTGTATACTTAGCAGCATGAAAAACAAATTGCGAATGGGTTATAAACAGATTTTCCTTTTTTTAATCACTGCACTGTTGTGAAAACAGTTATAATCAATGAAGCTGGCTACACTGCACAATGAATCTCTTACTAACCTTATATCGCATCAAAATGATTAGTTAGCAAGTTACTGAATTAGGTAGCTGCTTACTAATGAACATTTTCTGCATACATTTGAGCAGTTAATAGCATTAGCTAACTACTGCAAGTGGCAACACAAGACTAAACATCATCATTGAAAATATTACATCAAAACTCAGCATTCCTGAACATCGAACTTTCTGGAACTAACAGTAATTGTTTTTGGCCAGTAATAAGCTTTTTGTTCTCAACTAAAGAAAAACCTTAGAACTTTTTAAAAAATAGGACAACAAGGACAAGGACAACAACAAGATTTTCCAGGACATTTTTCATTTTCTCTAATTTTCCATGTGTTTTCCATGCAGGACTGGAAAGTTTGTCATCAATTTTCCAGGTTTTCAAGGTTTTCCAGGACGAGTGGGAACCCTGTTAACCTAAAATTGACTGGTGAAAAAAAACAAAACAAAACATAGTTTTTGCCTAGTCATGTCTTTTCATGTCTTTTAATTTTCTTAATAAATGGGTCCATGCATAATGTCCTCTACAGATGACATAGCACAACATAATATATATTGTTTTTTTCAAAAATGTCTTTATTTAGTTTGTTTCTTACGCTCCAAACAATGTATTGACCTAAAAAAACTAAATTCATAAAAAAAAAAATCTTGATATAATTGTAATAAATATAAATATATTCATCATAAAATATATTTTTGTTAGGCTTAATATGCAAAAAGCACCATGAAACAACTTTTAGGTTTTCAGTTTGTCAAACAATTTATTATCTGAAGAAAAGTGTAACATCATTAGAGGAGTATGTCCAGAAATATTAATTTTGTTATCAAAAATACATAAAAACAAACAACAAATACGATTAGAATTAATGATATATAGCCTATTATAAATAATAATTTATATAGGCTAGCCTACTTCTAGTTTTTCATTTAGTCAAATAGTTTGTTATCTTCTTATCAAATGTCACAGATAAGAAAGAGTATGTCCAAAAATATGGTATTTAAATAATCTTGTTATCAAATATATATATAAACAAACAGCAATCATCACAGGCTAAATCACAAATAAATAATAAATTATATACTCCTAGGTCAAATAGTTTGTTATCCTTTGATCAAATATCACAGATGGACATTAGAGGAGGAGCGATCGAGCAAATCGGCTAAAAAACTACATTTCCCATCATGCAACAGCAACAATCCGCCACAATCCTATCTAAATGCATTCTGGGAAGGAGAAGCTTGTAGACCATTTTAGCTGCAGATGACATCGAATGATCTGATCAAGTGTGTGATATTTTGGCGAGAGGTGATCTGTTTGCAGTCATTGCATTTCTCAATATTTGAGAAATATTTCACTTCAGTGTTTCGTTGAATTATATTTGGTAAGTTTCCGTTGTTTCGGGGCGTTTTTTGCGCCTTTTTCAACGACAACACGACGACACAGTCTCCATTTTGATGTGCCTTTCTGTAGCTTACTGAACTTCTCACATAACGATAATGGAGACCACACGAACAAAAACTACTACCACAGGCTTATTAGACGTGTAACATTGAAATAGCATGTGTTTTGGACTTATACTGGTAGTACCGTGTTTTAGGGGCATGTACCATGGTATTCTTTGACGTACATTGTATTACCATGTAAATACCGTGATATTGAAATGCATTCAGTTCTGTAAAGATATATATACAGTGTAGTGTTTTTCATATAACAAGTGCTGTCATCTTATCAGATGGTAATATTATGGTAACGTTACGTACATGGTAATTACATGGTACATCTAAGAATACCATAGTACATGCACAACAGTACCATGTTAATTTATATCATTGACCAAGAGCACATACGTTTGTGGTTCTAACACAAGTAATTTCATATAATTTGTGATCATGATATGTGCAACAGATTAACATTATACTATAACTAATTGTTTTATACCTTTTTAACAGGCCTTGTATTGAGAAACGAAGATGGGAGCAGATAAACGGTCAGTGTTTTATGACTTCATGAGGTAACTATTCTCACAACTAGGGATGTGCCCAAAGCCTAAATCCGAATTCGGAAAGGCACGGAAAATGAAAAACACCATTTACGGATCCCCTGTAGGGACATGGTTAGGCTTGCTGCGGTAGTCGGTTACATTACAGTACATTTTGCTTATCATGTGAAGATAGTAAGGAGAGATGATTGACAGGACGAAGTTGGATGATTTGGTGTGCAACAGATCCTAAGCATCAATGACAAATATCTTGTAAAATGTGTGGTCAGTACCTCCGCTTCCTATACACAGAGTACGCGTAATTGCGAAGTGAAAAGCGAGTACGCATTCAAAAGCGATTTCTATATTAAAGGGATAGTTCACCCAAAAATGAAAATGATGTTTATCTGCTTACCCCCAGGGCATCCAAGATGTAGGTGGCTTTGTTTCCTTAGTAGAACACAAATGCTGATTTTTAACTCCAACCGTTGATGTCTGTCAGTTGTATAATGCGTGTCAATGGTCACACAATCTATAAGAGTCAATAAACATGCACAGACAAATCCAAATTAAACCCTGCGGCTCGTGACGACACATTGATGTCCTAAGACACGAAACGATCGGTTTGTGCGAGAAACCGAACAGTATTTATATCATTTTTTACCTCTAAAACACCACTATGTCTAACTGCCCTCCACGTCCGGTTAGTGAGGTCTGATCGCGCTCTGACAACGGAAGTGATGTCTCGCACTCATTGAAGCAAAGCGCGAGACATCAGTTCCGTCAGCAGAGCGTGTTTTTTGACCTCACCAACCGGATGCTGAACGGAGTTGGACATAGTAGTGTTTTAGAGGTAAAAAATGTATATAAATACTGTTCGGTTTCTCGCACAAACCGATCGTTTCGTGTCTTAGGACATCAATGTGTCGTCATAAGCCGCAGGGTTTAATTTGGATTTGTCTGTCGTGTTTATTTGACTCTTATAGATGGTGTTACCGTTTACACCCATTATTCGGCTGACAGACGGCAACGGTTGGAGTTAAAAATCAGCATTTGTGTTCTACTGAAGAAACAAAGACACCTACATCTTGGATGCCCTGGGGGTAAGCAGATAAACATCAAATTTTAATTTTTGGGTGAACTATCCTTTTAAGATAGCGGCTCCCTGATGCCCCCAAATTATATAAAATATAATTACCCAACTATATAAATGAGAGCAAATGCAAAAGCATTGAAAAATTTTTTTTCCTCCCATCTCATATATTTTTTCCATCACCATGTCGCTTTAGTGGCTCCGTAGAATGCGTCATTTCCTTTCCGAACATAGTGTTCGGCTTCTGGCACATCCCTACTCACAAACTTAATTTGAATGTCATAATATCATAATCTTGTTGTAATTATAGGGTTAGCCGTACAGAACGCAGCGGCAGGTACGGCTCTGAACAGTCTCGCGATGACGACCGCAGGGACCGCCGAGATCGTGACGATCGCGGATACGACTCTCATCGCTGGAGTGATGATCGTCGTAGTGACCGTTACGATGGTGAACGTGGAGACAGAAGTGATCGATATTGGAGCAGGGACAGTCCTGAGGTGAGGACTTACCAATATGAATGTGATTATTAGATGTTTTGAAACAGAATAATGCTCACTTTACTAATTTTTCATCCGTGTAACAGCGAGGGAGGAAACGGCGCAGCAGCGACGGGTCTGATGACGGACACCACTCGGATGGTGATTACTCTGAGCATGATTACAGAGGAGACCCAGCTGACGAGAAGGAGAGCAAGACCATCATGCTCCGGGGTCTGCCCATGAACACGTCAGAGGCAGATGTAAGTCCTTTGTCTGTTTTCCCCAAATAGTCAGAAGCAGTATCTTAAGAAATTTCCATAGTAATAATTCTTCAAAACAGTCAAGGAAGTTACTGAAAATATAAAGTAGTTATCATTATTAAATAAATTTAATAAATATTTTAGGCTCGAAATTAATATTATCGGATCATGAAAATTTCTGCAATGCATATAATATAAAAAAAAGAGTTGTTTTTAAATGTATTTAGTATTACTTATAAATATATTCACTTATT
>RJVU01057277.1:3817711-3850347 GCA_003731715.1 Anabarilius grahami
GGCTTAACGATGGCTTAACATTTGAAAGAAATGATTGAATGAAGAAATTACAATGGTAGTATTGTAATTTTACAGTTAAAAACATTACAAAAACTAGTACAACTGCTATGAACTTTATTAATTACTTTTATTTTATTTTACAATAATGGCATTATTGCAATATATTTCTTATTTTGTTTAATATTTTTATTAATAATAAACTGTGGGAATGTGGCCTATGGAAACTCAAGGGGAAAGATCTGGTGAATTTTTTTTTCATATTGCACTATATATCACAGAAAAATAAAATTTCTCAGTGTCAGTACTTTAAATATTGTGCAGCCCTAAAAGACTGATTCAAATCTAGGGATCAGAAAATTGCTGAGACTGGGGCTCTTTTGACATGAGCCAGTAAGCAACCAGCCTGAACACCCTAGCAACCTCGTAGCAACACATTTAAACCCAATCAGAATACCCAAGCAGCCTTTTAGCACTGTCCTAGCAGCCATTCACAACACCCTAGCAACATACCGGCGAGTTCTGCACCGGCATTATGTTCAAAAAATGGAGAATTTGTTTGATTTCAGTCCTTCACTGGTGCTAAAAATCTCTCTGTCCGTCAGATTGCGAAGGACATGGAGCGCTGGGCCAAGAGTCTGAACAAACAGAAAGAAAACTTCAGGAGCAGCTTTCAGCCCATCAGTCAGGAGGAGAGGAGGGAGGCGGCGGCAGCTGATGCTGGTTTTACGCTCTTCGAGAAGAAGGTATTGCTGCAGACACATTGCATTCTCTAATCAATATGATGATGGTTTTGTCATAATTCATAGGGTGTTTTCTTTGCATGTGCAGGCAGGGGCTCTGGAAAGGCTTGTAACAGAGGCATCTAAAGCAACAGAAGAAGAGAGCTCCTCATCAAAGGTGCCAAATGCACTATGAACCACTACAAAACACATCAGGTTATCAAGTCACGTTAGCTTATTCGTTTATCTCTGCTGCACCACAGGTGGGGCTGGTGGCAGCGTACAGCGGTGACAGTGAGCCGGAGGAGTGCCTGGAGGGAGATGACAGGGAGGACAAGTTGACCGACTGGAAAAAGATGGCGTGCCTGCTGTGCCGGAGGCAGTTCCCCAGTAAAGAAGCTCTGATCCGCCATCAGCAGCTCTCAGACCTGCACAAGGTAATTAGCCAGGGCCATTTGAGTTTTTATAATTGTTTCCGTCTCTTCTGAAAATATTAAAATCTAAATGTCTGTGTTTTCCAGCAAAACTTGGAGGTTCTCAGGAGATCCAAACTGAGCGAAGCAGAACTGGAGGAGTTGGAGAGGAAAGAGACAGAGGTGTGAAACCGCATTATAAATACGCACAGCCATTCTTCCTTCTTTTAAAGATTATTTCCTGGAATTGATTGATATGCCATGTCCCTTTTTACCTTGTTCTGAACAGATGAAGTACAGAGACAGGGCTGCTGAGAGAAGAGAGAAATACGGTATCCCTGAACCCCCTGCACCCAAGAAAAGGAAATTTACCCAGCCAGCACCTGTAGTGTAAGTTTTAATCACAATATGTTTTGTTTCATCCAGTAGAGGTTGTTATGATGACCATACAATTGCACTATCAATATTAAGATGGATTTTGCACCATTCGATTTTGCAGAAATTACGAACAGCCCACAAAGGACGGATTGAACAGCGATAATATCGGCAATAAGATGCTGCAGGCCATGGGCTGGAAGGAAGGCAAAGGTCTGGGTAGAAACCAACAAGGCATCACAACACCTATTGAGGTATGACTCATTATTCTTCCTGTCATGTTATCATGCTACATTTAGTATTTGATAAACATTTTAACACACAAGTGTCTTGTGTGATTAGCATGAAAGTAATTTTCAATGTAGGTGGTGTATGGATTTGGCCAGCACCAAGGAGCTTTTTGCTCTTTTTACTTTGCGTTTTGAGATCAAGATTGAAAATCAAGAGGCGTTTTAAAGTTCTTGTGAGAGGTATTATTTCACAAATGAAGTGTCGCAATTACCTGTGCTGTTCTGTATGCAATGCAAAAAGAGCAAAACATTTTCTTTGTCGTGAATTTTTGTCAGCTCACCAAAAATATAAGGTTGATTTTGAACCCTGTTCTCAGCCTCAGTAGCTGGCAGATGTGTGCAAATAGCTGACTTGACTATGATGTTATCGGCATGAATCTGCCATCCTGTGTCAAGAAACGTGTTGGGAGAGCTGTTTGTGACCCCTCCCATCCTGCATACAGTCTTTTCAGACTTCTACCTTCTGGAAGACTGGTTAAAACGAGTGTGCTTTAAAGATTTTAAATACCATCTGACTTCTACACTCATGTTATCTTGAGTTTTCTCTCTTTTGTATTACAGTAATTACGTTTACTGTTATTATATGTAATAATTGTTGTTGTCTGCTAAGCACTGTTTTTGGTATCTGCAACTATTATAATATATTGCATATGTGTGGGACGCCTCATACTAGGGGTGGGGAAAAAAATATTGATGCATCGCGATTCTCTCTGCAACGATTGGATCGATTCTAAGAATTTCAGAATCTGTTCTGAGCTTTTTAACCGCGGATGTGCGATGATGCTGCGAGTGCTTTAGAAACACCCATATCCTGTTTGCTTCCAATTCCACACACACACACACATACACCACTCGAACCTATCGAACAAAATTCATGTAAACCCAGTCAGTTATGTCTTAAACAAACATTACAAACCACAACTTATATTTAAAAAAAATTCTGAGCATTAATGCAGCTTATTAGATCTCCCTCTGTCTATGATGTCAACAATTGGCTAATAATCAAACAACAGTAAAGCTGAGAAAGAAAAATCACTCGCAGCTCTTGAATGTTCAGATACTCTTAAATACTAAAAGCACTCTTTATTGCTTGTAATGTTTCGTTGTTCCTCTTTATTATTTACTAGTCTACTTGCTTTTGTTTTGCTATATTAGTTTATATATTTAAAATCTAAACATACAATTGTTTTAATTTAACTGGTAATTATTTAAAAAGTACTTATTACATATGTAATTAAATAATAAAAACAAATATATAGATTTTTGCATGTCAGTAATCCAGAATTGGATTGTGAGGTGCCTAAAGATTCCCACCCCTACCTCATACCGGTGAAAAATTCCTTGTATGTTTTGCATACTTGGCCAATAAATGAAAGTTGATTTGATTTAATCTTGCCTGCAGGCTCAGTTGAGAATGAAAGGAGCCGGTTTGGGAACTAAAGGAAGCAGCTACAGCCTCTCAGCTTCAGATACCTACAAGGATGCAGTCCGGAAAGCCATGTTTGCACGCTTCACAGAAATTGAGTGAATGAGAATCTGTTATGTCAGTTTGGCAAAAAGAATTGTGATTTTGGTCCTCTGTGCTGAGGAGTGTCATGTATTTATTTTGACTTCAGATATTCTGTTGATGAACATGGGATATGTGACTATAAGAATGTGTACATATGTACAAAGTCCTCGAGAAATGTGAAAAACATGTTTTTGATTTTGGTTATTTGCCTTTTCCAAAATAGATCTTGAGCTCTGTAAAGTTTATATATGATCTCATTTTTGTACATAAGAAAATAAATGAGACGACCTGAGTTGAATTTGAGTGCTTTCATTTTTTTTGTTTCACAGAACATTTTCGTAATTTTTTTTTGCCATGAGACTTTATATTAATTGGGTTGTTTGGTTTGAGACATCAAATATTTACAAGGCAAATATGAAGCGTATGTGTGCTGCCTGGAAGCTTAAAAAAATAATTCTGTAGAGAACTCTTTCCTGTTTCTCTTTACCGCAACACCTTTCACTACTTCAGGCATGCCAGGGTTTGCCAAAGTGATGCTTTGTCATGCTACCAAAAGTTGAGAATGTTTTGATTTCATTGCAGATATCTCTTGACACCTCTTAATCAAAGAATCCCACCAACATTGTTTAGCAGATTCTATCTAAAGTGACTTGCAGGCAGGTCTAGTTGTGCTTCTGTGAATCCAAAATGCTGTATTCTATAAAAAAAAAAAAGAAATACTAAAAATAACAATAAAACTGTTCTTTCCACACGCTTAAACAGATCTTACATTTATTTAAAAAAAAAATTATATTTTTTAAAAAAAAAGGTCTCTGCTACATTGTGAATGTAGTCACGGTTGAGTTGGCATGGCTTCTCGCATTTCAATATTTCTTACTCTTTTTGCCTATCAAGGTTCATGCTTCTTGTAAAACTCCTGCGTGTTTGAACACGACATCCTGTTTGTTTTACTGGTTTCATACATTTGCTGCCTGTGGCATAGTTTTTCATATGTGAGCTGTTGGAACAACAAGTTCACAGGAATCAACCTTTTTCAGGAGAACAATAAACTTGTTTGTAATGTCACTGCTGACTGACTGGGTGGAGAAACTTGACTTGTCAGTGTGGCCAACAAACATCCACTAATGCAAACAAGTATTAGAAAGTTATTTTTGTTGGAAGTTTGGAACGCCTAATTCTAGAGAGTTGTTACTTACAATGAGTGTCATGGATATACAGTACTGTTATGCAGTACACCTTTATGTCCCCATTATATGTCTTAATATATATTGGATAAAATACATCATCTTTTAAATGTTTTTAAAGATGTAAATCATTTTTATCACATAAAATAACTGGTTTGACTGAATGCTGCTGTTTTGTGGTACATTGTTAAACAATCTCTGAAGTATTCATTGATTTTCATTGGGTAAACTTTTTAAAGGACATTTTGTCTTATCATTATTGGGATTGCTCCATTTATTATTTTATTGTTCTCTGAAATGATGCTTAAACATTCTCAATCTCATGCAACTTTGAACATGAGTCAGGACTGGTGCAAATTTGCATCTGATATGAGTTTCAGAGTTCAGTGTGGCAGAATGGCTCGATAGCGCCACCTACAAAAAAAAAATTAAACCGTGCGTCTTGCGCTACATTTCATCGTACGTGTACGAAATTCGTGCAAACATGGTCATATCTTGGCAAATATTTTAAATATTTAACCTCAAAGCAATATTTCATGCCCGTCTATTTCTTTAATTTGTCCTATTAAGTAGTTCTATAATTAGTGGCATAATGTACAACCATGTGGTGATTATGTAGAAAGCAACAAAATAAATGGGCATAATAATAATGATACTCAGGAAAAACTGACCAAAATTGCTCGATCATGGTGTTAATACTTAGAAAAATGTCTATTTTTAACATTTATAAACCTTTATAAATGATTATTTTAAAATGTCTTTGTTACACGTTACATGTAGCCTAGCCTTAAATTGTTTTCTCCTGACCACAGATGGCACTGAATCTCATCTCAGCACTTGATGAATGGCTACACTATTTTTAATTTTGTAATTTCATCTGAATATCAACATTTGTGAGATTTAGTAAGTCAGAACAGTTGCAAGGTTAATTGATTTTATTTTGTATCTCAGGAAAACACTGATCTATGACCTTGTACTATGATGAATATCAAAGTTATTGTGTCTATTTGTCAATGAGGGATTTGTGGGAACATTGTTTAGATTTGTGGAGTAAGATGACCCACCAGAATTGGCTTAGAATGCCCCTAGCTGAATGTTGTTACTAGTGTTACTTTTAAATTTAATAACTATTGTAATTTTATATTTACACTGTTATTATTCAGTGTTTCCATGAATAGATTTCAGACATCTTTGCTTTCATTAAAACCTATAGGTTAGTTGAGTGAACTCATTCAGTTTGCATAGTGTTGATATTGTGACATATCTTCAGTCGTGGCCTAATGGATAGAGAGTCGGACTTGTAACTCAAAGGTCATGGGTTCGAGTCTCAGGTCCGGCAGGGATTGTCGGTGAGGGGAGTGAATGTCCAGCGCTCTCCCCACCCTCAATACCACGACTGAGGTGAGACCCTTGAGCAAGGCACCATACCATGTGTGTGTTCACTGCTGTGTGTGTGCACTTGGATGGGTTAAATGCAGAGCACAAATTCCGAGTATGGGTCACCATACTTGGCCACATGTCACTTCACTATCACTATCACTATCACACTTCACTATTAAAATATGGGCAATTAAATCAGTAAATATTTATATACCTGTGTGTGTATGTCTTAGAATAATTTTACCTTTCAGATGCATCTCTTTTATTGGTATTCTGCTTTGTCATGGGTTATTCAATTATCAACTAAATTGTCAAAATTAAATTAACTACAATAGCTTTAGTATTTTACATTAACAATTTTTTTATATATATATTAAAAGTCATTTATACATTCTGTAAAAGTTTATCCATGGGGGACCATGTTACACCTCTTTTAATATGACATTTGGTGCTATAACTAAATTAGCAAATGTTTCTATTTCCTATAATAACACAATGGCCGATGCATCATCATCCACATCCTGCACATGCTAAACTTACATCTAAATATGTTAAAATTTAAAAGTAAATCCACATTGTTCTTAGGTGAGGCATCTTTCACCATTCTGCCCTACATGCGATTGTAAAAACAGTAAATTATGCATAATTACATGCAAATAACCTTCAATCTAATCCTAACCCTATAGTTAAGTGCATGTTAATTATTGTTAATCAGTATGAAATGTATAATTACACTAACAAGGACACCTTCAAATAAAGTGTAACCCTTTTTGCAAGAGCATTTTGACATTTAGCCACATTTCAGAGACTCGGCGTTAATCTTGTTGGGATGTATGAGAGATTCACATGTTCACTATTACGGTTTGCGGCTCCAGTTATTTCATTAGAAAGTTTCCCAGACAAGCAGTGCAGTGTTTGTCCCGCTGCTATGGACACGTGATGTATCTGAATATCAAGGTGTAGGAGTCATTTCCAGCCTTAGATTTACACGTGTTTCTGGTGAATGCGGCAGTTGACAGTGGATGCATTCTTGCGAAGGTTAGTCAGAAACGTTATTTATTCCTTAGTATGAGTTGCATGCGACTTATTGTAGTAGGCCTATTATTTAACAGGGCAGGTCTGAATTGTTTGCTAATTACAGCATTACTTCAAACCAGAAAGACTGGTTCGTATTGGAGGTGAAAGTCTTTTTAAAATACTAATGTTGAAAGTCACTTAGGAATGTTTTTGTATTCTAAACTAATGTGAACTGACTTCCAAGTAAGCAGATGTATTGATATGTTTTTGTTTATTGGTGACAGTCATGGGTGCTAGTTGGACACACCTCTGGAGGGAGGAGTTCAGAGTTCACAAACTCCACCTTCTCCCTTCTGAACCAGAGCTTTTGCTTCAACCACGGGTGAGTTTGAACACTGACCCAACAATCTGTGTGAATAAAGTCAAAATGAGTTCATATTTATTAGTGTGTAAACCCTGCTGGAAATACCAGGCCAAAGGTTTTGCAACAAGGTAGATGGTTTGTTGCTGATTCAATGCGGTCTACCAGCCTTCTAGACCAGCTTGGATCAGCTAATGATCGTAAATGACTGGCCAAGTTATATGATCTATTGGCTATGCTATAGTTTCACTGTTATCATTTGTTTGGAAATGATGCTAGGGGCATTGAATGCATTTGTGTATTAAATGTCAATTTCAAAAATCCATTATAATGAGGACTGAAATGTGCAGTTGAAATAACTTGTCTCTTGTTTCCAGTGGGATATTCCTCCATTGTTGTGGCTCCTGTACAGATGTTTTATGCTGGTCTACACCGTCAGCTGGTTGATCTACACGGCTCTTCTCTTCAACACACCTAAATTCCTCATTTTTCTTAGCCATATCTCGTACTGTCTCATGGTGATCTACTATCTGGTTGCGCTCAATAATCTGACCTGGGCTTTCTTGGCGGTCAGATGCTCCTCACACAGAATGAAAAGAGGTATTGTTGTGCAATCAGTGCATCACTTATCAATTGACCAATTGATCTGAGAAAGACACAGCGACCCCATGAAGTATCTGAACACACTTAAACATGTCACTTCATTAATAGGGCTTAACTTTAAGCAGTTACACAGGTGAACTGAGGTGAGGGAGGGTTGGATCCAAGTGCGGAAAGTTTATTAAAGTAATATGGGAATACAAATTACACAAAAACTACAAAACAAAAATGCTGGAAACGGAACTAAGCGCATCAACATTACCAGCCTTAGGGGCCGTTCACCGGACACGTTTTTTAACAAAAACGGAAAACTTTTTATGTGTTGTGTCCATTTATTTACACAAAAACTGCATTTGGGGGGTCTGAAACCGCTAACTTTGGAAAACAGGTTTCAAAGGTCAAGTTTTTGAAAACGATACCATTATGGTCTCCATGTAAACTACAAAAACTCATGCGCATGCGTATTATGTGTTCAGTCTATAGGTGCGTAGGGTTTCTTTATAAAGTGACATCGCCAACTACTGGCCTGGCAGCAGAATACAGTGTTATAGTCGTTTTTGCTGATCCGTGTGAACGGGGATCGTTTTGAACAGTTTTCGTCTGTACGCAATAAACGCAAAGGAAAAACCTTTTTTTAGTTTTAGTACATCGTTGTCATGTAAACGTACCCTTAGTCAGTTGTCTTTCTAAGGGTACGTTTACACGACAATGTATGCTAACGGTATCATTTTCAAAAACGTGCACTTTGAAACCCGTTTTCAAAAATATGCATTTTCAGGCCCGTATGCCTAAGAACAACCCCCCTCCTCCAATCGCAAACTGAACGCAACTGGCTCTGACTGGACGCGTTTGAGCGCGATCAGTCATAAGTATCAATTTACATTCATAATCGGGCTTACAATCGTTAAGTGATTCATTATGTCGGACTCACCGCAGGTAACTCATAATCTGCAGTTGTTACTCCTGTCTCCTGACAAAAACATTGCATGCGGCGCCTGTGGAGTGTGGAAAGTTACTGGAGCGCGCAGTCGCGCGTCTCTCACAAGTAACATCATGGCAGTGATTGACAAGCCAGAGGGCCAATCGTTTATGCGATGATCGCGTAAACGATTGGCTGATGTTTTTAAGGCCCTACCTCATGCACAGATGATGTATATTAATAATATTCCTTTCAATGCACCTAATAAATAGTCTTTTATCAGTTAGTAAAGACAGTTTCAAGTAGTAATGCAAAAATGTATAAAACAAAACATCCTCTGTACCACCTTTAAAACATGGTATAATAAACATTTTGAGTTGAAACTTCACGGACTCATTCTGAGGACCTCTGAGACTTATATTACATCTTGTAAAAAGAGGCATAATAGGTCACCTTTAAGATTTTATGATCTTATTTTCTGTAATATAAAACTCTCAAAACTCACTTAAAATTCTTTAGATTAGTTTAGTTTGGTCGTGACTTAATGGTTAGAGAGTCAGACTGGTAACCAGAAGGTTATGGGTTCGATTGTTGTGTAAGGGGCCTTTTGCACAACACCGTTTTCAACTAAAAACTGAGAACTTTTTATGTGTTTTGGACATTCATTTACACAACAACAGTGTTTTGGTGGCCTGAAAACGCAAGTTTTTGAAAACGGTCTCCGTGTAAACAACAAAAACCGAATCTGTGAAAACGATGACGTCATGCACATGCGCATTACATGTTCAGTCTATAGTGTTTCATCGGCATTTAATGGCCTGCCAGCAGAATACAGCGTTTTTAGTAATTTTCACGGATTTGTATGAATGGGGATCGTTTTGACAATGTTGTCGTCTGTACGTTGAAAACTCAAAGGAAAAACTTCTCTGTTTTAAGCATATCATTGTCGTGTAAACGTACCCTAAATGAACGGCCATAATGCATACAAAGCTTTCCGTTTTTAGTTGAAAACGGTGTTGTGTAAACGGCCCCTAAAACACTGGGTTATATATAGTACACACAGGGAAGCTATAAGATAACAAGGGAAACAAGAAACATCCGGAGATACAATCAAGGAAACCAAGGACAGAAAAAAGGACTACAACATATCACAGGAAACAGGAAAATGTAAATGTCCAAACAAACAGAGAACATGAAACAAAGCATCAAGAATGTATTAAAAAAAACTACAAACCCATCATGTTTTGCATTGCATTTTCCAGCAAAGAAGTGTTTATGAATACAGTTACATTACAGCTGTATAATTTTCAGCTTGCTGCAGTTTAATATTTTCTCAAAAAAAGTAAACTTAAATAGTTTACCCAAAAATGAAAATAATGCCATTAATTACTCTCTCATGTCGTTCCACACCTGTGAGACCTTCGTTCATCTTCGGAACACAAATTAAGATATTTTTTATGAAATCCGATGGCTCAGTGAGGCCTCCATTGCCAGCAATGTTACTGCACCTCTCAAGATGCATAAAGGTACTAAAAACATATTTGAAACAGTTCATGTGACTTCAGTGGTTCTATCTTAATATTATAAAGCGATAAGAATACTTTTTGTGTGCCCAAAAAACAAAATAACAAAGAACATGGTCTTACAGGTGTGGAATGACATGAGGGTGAGTAATAAATAACCTTATTTTCATTTTTGGGTGAACTAACCCTTTAACATTTAATTAAATATATAAATATTGTTTCTTGCAAATATGAAAATGCATTGATTAAAAAATAAAAAATAGATCATTCTTTTGTGGTGGAACCAGTGAAAAATTCTTTGTTGAGCCCTGATTAGATCACAATATAAAACATCAATCAATCAAACACCAAAGAGCTCAAATGCTCTTTTTTCCCCCAAAATATTGTCACTGTTTTGAGCCACTTTGCAGTGATTTTGTAAAGTTTTTAAAAGAAGTCATGCTCACCAAAGCTGCATTTATTTGATCAAAAATACAGTAAAAACAGGAATATTGTGAAATATTATTACAATTTTAAATCACTGTTTTCTATTTGAATATACTTTAAAAAGTAATTTATTCCTGTGATCAAAACTGAATTTTCAGCATCATTACTCCAGTCTTCAGTGTCACATGATCCTTCAGAAATCATTCTAATGTGCTGATTTGCTACTCAAGAAACATTTATTATTATTGAAAACAGTTGTGCTGCCTAATTTTTTTGTGGAAACCGTGAGGATTTTTTAATGAATAGAAAGTAAAAAAAAAAAAAAAGAATGTTTGAAATAAAAATTTTTTGTGATATTATAAATGTCTTTACTGTCAATTTTGATCAATTTAATGTGTCCTTGCTAAATAAAAATACTAAAAATAATTTAATAAAAAAAATGTGAATACATGTTTCATGAAGTCCTTTCCTCCACTAGGGGCCAGTACTGAGTGTGACACCCTCCTCTCTCCTCCCGTCGCTCTCACCGCTGCTCTCAGTCTGCAGTGGTTCCTGCATTCTGTGGTGGGCTGTTGTTCATTAACCGTCTCCTTTCTCTACTGGACCATAATCCACCCCTCTGACCAGCACTCCCTCACAGCCTTCAACATCAACATCCATGTCATCAACAGCATCCAGACCGCCGTGGATCTGCTGCTGTCCTCCACACCCGTTCATCTCCCCCACTTCTTCTACGCTGTGCTGGCAGGAGTCCTTTATGTCATATTTGCTGTTGTTTATTGGCTATTAGGCTGCACCAACCTGTTTGGTCAACCCTACATCTACAGCATTCTTGATTTCAGTGGGCGCCCCCTAGTGGCAACACTTTGCATTCTGGGAGTTTGTCTGCTTTGTTTACCATCCTGCCACTTTGTGCTGTGGAACATGCAGTTACTGAGGGAGTGGATGGTGAGCAGGGAGAAAGCGAGGAGAATGGCTCTGAACAGAGAGGTTTGGTGGTGGGTGAAGGTATCTGGAGGAGCCACCTTTGACTTCGTACCTTCACTGGATCCAGCAGACTCTGTGTTTGAGACTAGAGGACAGCCATGATGGAGGACCAGCAGTCACAATCAATCACTCTTGTTTGAGGCATTTCGGGTCTGTCCGAATGTGCATTTTCCTATTTTAGCAAGCAGATCTTGATTTTAAAGGGGACATATCATGAAAATCTGACTTTTTTTGTCTTTAAGTGCTATAATAAGGTCCCAAGTGCATCTACCAACCCATAAAACGTTAAAAAGGACAACCCCGTAACTTTGTTTTGGTAAGCCTTTCTCTGCAAGCATGTGAAAAAACAAGCCATTCAGATTTTGCTCCCCTAGTGACGTAGGAAGGGGATCTTATTATAATATTACCGCCCCCAATCTGTATGTTTCCACCCATTTTGTTTTCGAAGCGACAACGGTGTACCAGTAACACTGGTCCTGGAGTGCAGCTGTCCTGCACAGTTTAGCTACAACCCTGATCAAACACACTTGAACGTCTTCAGGATTACTGAAGCTACGTGAAGGAAGGTTAGTTGTGTCGGAGCAAAACTCTGCAGGACAGCAGCACTCAAGAACGATCATCCTTGAGTTTGTGATATGTCTCAGCTATGGAAACATTATCACTGATCTGTTAATGGCTATAATAGTAAACTCTCCATAAACTCCTGGCATCTGAGCCACTAACACAGGATTTGCACAGAAGTTGAATCTCAAAGATGTCGTTATTTCCGTTTTTTAACCTGAAAACACTTGCAGTCTGTATAATTCATAAACGCATCTTCATTCTTATTTAGTCTCTCCAACAGTGTGTGGCTTTAGCCATGTTAGCCGTGCAGCACGCTATGTTGGCAAACATCCACAAAATACATGCCATACCTGATCTGATATGCTGCATCACAAACAATTTGTAATGATCCATTTTAAGAGTTATATTTGCTGTGTCAGCTTCTCCTTTATTATTTATACCTCGGTGTATTGGAATCAAGAGCTTGGGACGAGCTCATTTGCATTTAAAGGTACACAGACAAACACCAAATCAGTGCTTTTTTTTCTCCCACCCAAAAATAGGCAGTTAAAGGTGGTACAGAGGATCTTTTCGTCGACTGAGTTTTTGAAATGAGCACATGCGTAAGAACAACCCCCCTCCATTTCGAGTGAACGCCTCACAAAACTCATGCACGAGTATTGGAACACGAGTGTTTACCACCGGCATTCGCTGTGTTATTAAGCCGGGCACACATTTAACGACTAGCTAAAACATTCTAAGACTGTGCTCAACATACAGCGATTGTTTCCTGCTCCTGAAGCAGATTTATATACTTTCACATGGAATTTGAACACCGACTGTAATCGCAGACTGAACGCAACTGGCTCTGACTGGACGCGTTTGAGCGCGATCAGTCATAAGTATCAATTTACATTCATAATCGGCCTTACAATCGTTAAGTGTGTGCGCGACTTAAAGCCAGGCACACACTTAGTGGATTCATTATGTCGGACTCACCGCAGGTAACTCATAATCTGCAGTTGTTACTCCTGTCTCCTGACAAAAACATTGCATGCGGCGCCTGTGGAGTGTGGAAAGTTACTGGAGCGCGCAGTCGCGCGTCTCTCACAAGGAACGTAATGGCAGTGATTGACAAGCCAGAGGGCCAATCGTTTATGCGATGATCGCGTAAACGATTGGCTGATGTTTTTAAGGCCCTACCTCGTGCACAGATGATGTATATTAATAATATTCCTTTCAGTGCACCTAATAAATAGTCTTTTATAAGTTAGTAAAGACAGTTTCAAGTAATATTGCAAAAATGTATAAAACAAAACATCCTCTGTACCACCTTTAAAACATGGTATAATAAACATTTTTGAGTTGAAACTTCACGTACACATTCTGAGGACCTCTGAGACTTATATTACATCTTGTAAAAAGAGGCATAATAGGTCACCTTTAAGATTTTATTATCTTGTTTTCTGTAATATAAAACTCTCAAAACTCACTTAAAATTCTTTAGTTTAGTTTAGTTTAGTCGTGACTTAATGGTTAGAGAGTCAGACTGGTAACCAGAAGGTTATAAGTTCGATTCTCAATACCGGCAGTGAATGACTGAGGTGCCCTTGAGCACCTAACCCCCAATCGCTCCCTGGGCATCACAGCAAAATGGCTGCCCACTGCTCTGGATGTGTGTTTGTGTGTTCACTACTCCTAATGTGTGTGCACTAACTTGATGGGTTAAATCAAAGGACAAATTCTGACTACTTGGCCTTCTCACTTTCACTTTTACTTTTTAGTGGGCTTGACTCTGATCCAAATTTGGTTGGTTACTTATTGAGATCTGAAATGAGATGCAATGACCATGTCAAGCACTAGAGGTCAGCAGTGTCCTCTTAGAAATATCATTCAAGTCCACACTGAAAATCTCAAATTCAAAATGTAATTTTGGTTTTGAATGAATTTAACAAAGAAATGTGATGCAACATCAATAAGAATGTCAAAGATGAATTCAATTTAGATTGATTTGATCTGATTTATATCTATTACGATTTCATTATTTTTAATATAACTGAAATTGTTTAGATCTATTTTTTTATTAAAGTAGAAAAAGCAAAATGTAAGCATTTTGTGGACTTTTGAATCACATTATATATTTAATTAGACTTGAAAGACCACTTTAGAGTTCAGAATTCAATCGTTCTTGGGTGAATCTCATGAAGAACATGTGCAAGTCATAATTCAGCCCTTTTTGTGCTGTTATTCTCATTTTACTGTATAAGCTTAATTACTTGTGCTTAATTGTCATGGAAATGATGTTATAATTTTCAACAAAAAATCGAAATGGTTCTAAAAGGTGACACAGATGTGTTCATGATGAATTTTATAACATATATTACTTGTATTTGAGATTAAGTTACTCTCAAAGTCAAAGCATATGCATTTACGATTGAATCCATGTTCCCAAGCAGTTCAATGCAGCCGTGTTGGACTTTGCCCTGTGGTCTGTCCTCATCTCGTCTGGTCTCGTGTAGAGAATTGGCGTGGAGTGGAGTGTGTCTGTGCTGTTTGCCCTTCAGAGCCGGTACAATAACACTCATGCTCTGTTGAGAGGGGTCGTGGCAGCGGCACACAACAGTCTTTTGCCTGAGTCACTCTACTTGCTTTTGGTCTCATCTCTTGTCATCAGCGTGACCCTCGCTGAATCAAAGAGTCCAGTATCTGTCTGTGTGATTCAGAGCTTAGTCACAGTTGATGGTACTGTTGCTAGTGTTTATGTGTGTGCATTTGTGTGCCTGCTTTTGGAGAATTATAGAATCACATTTGCTCAAATTTGTGCCTCTAGCTATTTTATAATATATATATATATAATATACACTCCGATCAGGCATAACATTATGACCACCTTCCTAATATTGAGTTGGTCCTCCTTTTGCTGCCAAAACAGCCCTGACCCTTCGAGGCATGGACTCCACTAGACCCCTGAAGGTGTGCTGTGGTATCTGGCACCAAGATGTTAGCAGCAGATCCTTTAAGTCCTGTAAGTTGTGAGGTGGAGCCTCCATGGATCGGACTTGTTTGTTCAGCACATCCCACAGATGCTCGATTGGATTGAGATCTGAGGAATTTGGAGGCCAAGTCAACACCTCAAACTCATTGTTGTGCTCCTCAAACCATTCCTGAACCATTTTTGCTTTGAGGCAGGGCACATTATCCTGCTGAAAGAGGCCACAGCCACCAGGGAATACTGTTTCCATGAAAGGGTGAACATGGTCTGCAACAATTGTTAGGTAGGTGGTACGTATCAAAGTAACATCCACATGGATGGCAGTACCCAAGGTTTCCCAGCAGAACATTTTCCAAAGCATCACACTGCCTTCGCCGGCTGGCCTTTTTTCTCATAGTGCATCCTGGTGCCATGTGTTCCCCAGCTAAGTGACGCACACGCACCCGGCCATCCACGTGATGTAAAAGAAAACATGATTCATCAGACCAGGCCACCTTCTTCCATTGCTCCGTTGTCCAGTTCTGATGCTCACGTGCCCACTGTTGGCACTTTCAGTGGTGGACAGGGGTCAGCATGGGCAGCCTGACTGGTCTGCGGCTATACAGCCCCATACACAACAAACCTTTCTATCAGAACCAGCATTAACGTCTTGAGCAATTTGAGCTACAGCAGCTCGTCTGTTGAATCGGACCACACGGGTCAGCCTTCTCTCCCCACGTGCATCAATGAGCCTCGGCCGCCCATGACCCTGTCGCCGGTTCACCACTGTTTCTATCTTGGACCACTTCTGATAGATTCTGACCACTGCAGACCGGGAACACCCCACAAGAGCTGCAGTTTTGGAGATGTTCTGACCCAGTCGTCTAGCCATCACAATTTGGCCCTTGTCAAACTCACTCAAATCCTTACGCTTGCCCATTTTTTCTGCCTCTAACACATCAACTTTGAGGACAAAATGTTCACTTGCTGCCTAATATATCCCACCCAATAACAGGTGCTGTGATGAAGAGATAATTAGTGTTATTCACTTCACCTGTCAGTGCTCTTAATGGTATGCCTGATCCGTGTGTGTGTATCCGTGTGTGTATATATATATGCATGTTATAACATCAACTTATGCCTGCTCATGAAATTTCCATAAAGGTTCATACATTAGGAATGATTGATTTCCCTTGACATGCAAAATAATTTGGCAGTTTTTCTTCCTGATGTTCCCATCTAGACAACTCCGTTTCTCTTGGGCTCTGAGTCTGTCTCTTGGGATCTTTAACAAACCTCATGTCTTGACTTGTTGTTATGCACTTACAAATTCACACATACTTCCCCAGTGTTTTTGTATCGGAACATTTTAATCAGGACACAAACCCTCAAAATCCTATATATATCGAAACTGATAATTGATAACACTTTAAGATTCCTTTAAATTCATTCAAATAAACACACGTAACATTCTAGAACTTTCAGATGACGTGTATTTTTGGGAGGGAGCATGTTTATCACTCAGGGTTTGTTTTCCAGTGTGGATCCTTTGAAGAGAGTCCTTTTAAAGAGCATTGATCTGTGGGCCAAGGTCTGTGTACATGTGAGTTTGTTTTCAATGAGAGGTGAGGATGAGAGGTGAATTCTTTAGGAAACCATCTAATACCAATTCTGTTCGGTTCTACTTGTTCTACTTTTGTTTTTTGTTTTCTCTCAGCTTTGATTTCTTAGAAATGTCATTGATGATATAACAAGGCTTCACCTCATAGTTCATATCCACTGGAAGGACTCCCAGCTCTACAATACTGTACACCAAAGAGAGAGTCTCATAAAACAAGCATTGTTCCAGATCCAGCCTTTGGAACTGATTGGACTTTTCAGAATGATTTTTTGTTGGGAAAATCAGTCACTCTAAAGTTCTTCCTGCGTTCAAATTTGTTGGTTTGAAGTAAGCTTTTTGTTGCAGTCATCGAGTGAGAGGTGTATTTACTCAAACTTTTTGAACTGACCTAGAAGCCCTCCAGCGTTCCGAGAATCATATCACTTAGTTTTCCACTGAGTTTCATTTGTCCTATTGTCATGTTCCTATTGGAGTCATCTAGAGGTTCAGGTCGGTTCACTGACAGTGGTCTGACATGTTTCTATAAAATACTGCATCTACTTCAGGTCCAGGTCACTAATGATAAAAGACATGATATAGTACAGTTGTGGTGCAAAACATCTGTTAGCTACTGTATATTTGACAGCACAGAACCTAGAGACCAACTATTTACCTTAGTGAAGTGAAGTGAAGTGACATGTGGCCAAGTATGGTGACCCATACTCGGAATTTGTGCTCTGCATTTAACCCATCCAAGTGCACACACACAGCAGTGAACACACACACCGTGAACACACACCCGGAGCAGTGGGCAGCCATTGCTGCGGCGCCCGGGGAGCAGTTGGGGGTACGGTGCCTTGCTCAAGGGTCTCACCTCAGTCGTGGTATTGAGGGTGGGGAGAGTGCTGGACATTCACTCCCCTCACCGACAATCCCTGCCGGACCTGAGATTCGAACCCATGACCTTTGGGTTACAAGTCCGACTCTCTATCCATTAGGCCACGACTGCCCCCATGTCAGTTTACATGTCAGTAAGCCTACTAGCTCTTCTAGCAGAAAGATAAGTTGATAATACTTTAGAATATCAAAATCAACGGCAGGCGGTAGATCCTTTTACTATTTAGCACCCAAACTCTGGAACAATCTTCCTAGCCTTGTTCGGGAAGCAGACACACTCTGTCAGTTTAAATCTAGACTAAAACACATCTTTTTAACCTGGCATACACATAAGACATTATCACATTTCTATAATTCATATCCATTAAAGGATCGTTAGGCTGCATAAATTAGGTCAACAGGAACCGGGAACACTTCCCAATGTACTTGTTATGTACTTATCGTAGGAAGAATGGCGTCCTTTAATATTAGTCTCGCTGTTTATCCCGAGGTTACCGTAGTCAGTCGTATCTGGTCCATATCCAGATCAGATGGTGGACCTGCAGCTAGACACGACCACAGCGCAGCCCTGAATGTCAGCAGATATCCTGTCAACTAGACAATCTCCTGTGAAGGCCTCATCGACACGACAGCCATCGGCACAGATCCTCAGCGTAGACCACAAGAACCAGACAAATCCTCTGCACAGACCTATGACCAGCTTCATCTCCATACTGGTGTAAAGAATCCAATCTTCAAGCAAAAGGAACTGGCTGAAATATTTGAATGCTACCGGTCCACAATGATTTTTGACTTGTGATGCAACCTGAATCATAATCACACTGTGTTCATTCATTGGCCAGAGGAGAACTGCCCCCAATGACTGAGCCTGGTTTCTCCCAAGGTTTTGTTCTCCATTCTGTCACCTGATGTAGTTTGGGTTTCTTGCCACTGTCGCCTCTGACTTGTTTAGTTAGGGACACTTAATATTCAACAATATTATTGATTTGACTGCACTGACACTATTGGATGAAAAACTGAACTGAGCTGGACGACGACATCACTGTTTCTGCAGAACTGCTTATAGATGGACTAATTTAATAATTGATGATCTTTACAATGAAACTGAATCAACACTGAACTGACTTGAGCTGAACAATGACACTGTTTTCTTTAGAGCTGCTGTACAGCTGTTTGCATCATAGAATAACTTTCCTGTTATCACTGTAATGCTGCTTTGAAACAATCTGTATTGTATAAAGCACTATAGAAATAAAGGTGACTTGATTTAATGTTAATAATGTTTTTATGTATTCATGTATGCATTTTATCTATTATATAAAAGTAAAAACTCAAAGCTTTCCAGTGTTTTTTTATGCACAAATGACCTGTTAAGAGTTTTTCTGTTGTGTTTTGATTAGTTCTGACAATTTAAAGGTAGCAGGTTCAAACCCCATAGGGTTGCTTCATTATCTGAAGACTTACTTCCACTAATCCACTTGCGCAAAACAAGTCAGCCCGGTTGCTTCAGGCCTGTTCACACCAAGGACGATAACTAAAATGATAAAGATATGATTCTAAAAATCATTCCACATATAAAAGAATAGCAGAGTGCTATTGAGGTCAGAGGAACGATATTGTTGGAAATGACTTTCAGAATAATTTTTTCCAGGTGATGAGTGATAGAAACAATGACAGCCAATCACAGTCCATCTTGCTCTCGATCATTTAAAGCGGCAGACGACAAATCTGCAGCACATGCTTAGAATAAACAGAACAATATCATCTGCTGGTGTGGATGGTAATATAGTTATCATTATAGTAATCTTATAGTTATTCTTGGTGTGAATGTGCCTTAAGTAAAAAATGTATTCATGTCTGTAGCACAAATGTTGGTGTCACATTGGTAAACTCTTTACCAAATTGTCTTCTGTTTGGACTCAAGGAACCTTTTGGTTCCTTTGCCTTCCCATGCATTCCCATCACTGTGTGAGACCACTGAGCTTGTGACTGAGACCCCGCTGAAGTTCAGCACATTGTTGTTTAATGAACTGTAAATTGACGAGAGATGCTGACAAATGTAAGCTTGTTAATCCTAAAACCTTGTTTTTCCTTTGGGTTTATAATTGTTGCTGCTGATTAGAGACGTCTGATTGTGTGATACGCTCATTAATTTTATGCTACATGTAATGGAGGTCAGCTAGTAAGAGCTGTGCAGGTAAACCTCACTCCCCTGGCCTCAAGAGGTGCACTAGCAAGTGACTCTAGAGCCTGCGGTCTTTAGCATCCCTCGTTAGTGCACCCGCCTCCCATGCTGGAAATGACGGTTCGAATCCTGCTCAGAATAGGGCGAGTAGAACTGGAGGGGTTACATTGGTGCCATGACCCGGATGGGAGTAAGGTTTAGCAGGTGTGTGTAACGGAGGCAAGCTAGCAAGAGCTGAGCGAGTAAACCTCACTCCGCTGGCCTCAAGAAGTACGCTAGAGACTGCAGTCTTTACTGTTCTTGTTAGCGTGCGCTCGCCTCCTAAGCCGGAGACGCCAGTTCGAATCCCACTCGGAGCAGGCAAAGTAGAACCAGAGGGGTTACATTGGTGCCGTGACCCGGATGGGAGTGAGGTTTAGAGGGTGAGTGTAATGGAGGTCAGCTAGTAAGAGCTGTGCAGGTAAACCTCACTCCCCTGGCCTCAAGAGGTGCACTAGTAAGTGACTCTAGAGGCTGCGGTCTTTAGCATCCCTTGTTAGCGCACCCGCCTCTCATGCCGTAAATGGCAGTTCAAATCCTGCTCAGAGTGGGCGAGTAGAACTGGAAGGGTTACATTGGTGCCGTGACCCGGATGAGAGTGAGGTTTAGCGGAGTGAGTGTAACGGAGGCAAGCTAGTAAGAGCTGAGCGAGTAAACTCCTGGCCTCAAGAAGTGCGCTAGAGACTGTGGGCTTTACTGTCCGTGTTAGCGCGCGCTCGCCTCCTAAGCCGGAGACGCCAGTTCGAATCCCACTTTGAGCGGGCCAAGTAGAACTGGAGGGGTTTCATTGGTGCCGTGACCCGGATGGGAGTAAGGTTTAGAGGGTGAGTGTAACGGAGTGTAACTTGTTGATGTGCCTGCCTCCCAAGCGAGAGACGTCGGTTCGATTCCCGCTCGGAGCGGTTCAAGTAGGACCGGTTAGGGCTGCATGATTAATCGGACGAATAGAAAAAAAACATTGAAATCGGGCTTAAATGATTTGGCTTAGTGCGATTTTGAAATCGCAAAGCTGCGATGGCTCCAAATGCTAATCCATCTGAAAGCACTGCGAGTTTGAATCGCTTATAATGTGCATTTGAAAAAGCAACACGCTTCAAACATCTTTCCAGACATGAGAAGCATTTATTAACATCTCGTCCAACAAAAGACAACATTTAATAACATGTTTTTACTCCAAACTCACTTCATAACGACAGTTGAGCGTCATTCTGTGAGATGATGTGGCTTCTTACACAGAATAAGGCAGTCGTGTGTTTATTAGTCAGGTTTAATCAATCAAAGTGTTTCAATCTTCTGTTTATTCAGCTACAGCGATAGTATGGGATTTCCTTGAATGACGCATGTTCTACTTGGTTGTGTCTAGAAGGGATACAGCAATGGCTGGAAGTGAGGCAAAATTTCATAATAAAATAGCAGTAAATTAATTTAATACTTATCAGATTGTATTTTATTAACGACTACACCTAGCCCCAACTCTAAACCTACCCTTACAATACTGCAAATACAGTTGTTAAATTAAATAAATAAATATTAAAATATCCAGTGGCCGTAGCTGTATCCCTTCTAGTCTTTATCGTTCTACTTCAGCAGCAGGGCATATTTGGGCATATTTTCTGCGTGAGTGCGCCCTCTGGCTTTCAGACGGAGAAGCCTTTATTACTTATCACAGAGCCATACAGCTCTGACAAGCTGCGCATAAAATAATTGTAGCCTTTGCCAAATCGTGTGCGATAAAATTGCAATAAATCGTGCAGCCCTAGGACCGGTTACATTTTTGTAATTGTGATAGGTAATTGTAATATTCTTGTAAAAAGAAATGCTTGTAATACTGAGCAGATGATGTGACCCTCTCGCATATGGAAAATGAATTCAGAAACATGCTGTTTTACATGCTGGGGACATTATCAGTGTTTTGGTTTGGGGATGTTAATAGGTTGTCCAGATTTTAAACAGGTCACCCAGTCAGGAGTCCATGTGAGCATCCGCCCACCGCTCTCTGCAAACAGCACATTACGAATGAAAGCTGTAACTCTAAGAAACAAACCCAAAAATAGGCAGTTGTGAAATTAGTTTCACAATCAAAGGAGGAGATGTACTGTGTTAGTCAAAAGTTCTGCTCCAAACCTGAAAAATCTGCTTTTTACAGACTGATGCTTGGCACAGAAGGTCTTTGTTGACCCTGGAACAACATTCCATCAACCGATCAGATTTGAGGGATATGTTTACAGTTTATGTCAAGTTTAGGCTTCGGCTTCAGATAGGAATGTTGTTCCAGGATCAACAAAACATGTTGATCCAGGAACATCTTAATTGGCAAAATCATGGTGATAGATAGATAGATAGATAGATAGATAGATAGATAGATAGATAGATAGATAGATAGATAGATAGATAGATAGATAGATAGATAGATAGATAGATGTTTTTCATTTTCTCTGTAGTTGTTTCTCTCTCAGTATATCTGAATGATGGCACTGGCACAGGTGTGATAACATAGTTAGGAGCTCCTCCAAAATCAATGAATCTTTAGCTATTAGAATAAACCACTCAGCTAACAATACATCGCCATGGTTACGCTCACCACGGCAGTTGGAAAGGGCAGGTGAGGGATAACATGACACTACATACAGACATGATTTGATGCATTTGTTGTCGTGCTCGACCTCGGTCACAATTCTCATGATATTAGGAAGACGATTTCCCTCCAGCTGGCACAGCTCAATTCAGTACACATGAACCTGCTGAACCCGTGAGGAAACAGAGGTCAGAATTTATATGAAGTACTATTAGGTTTCCTGTAGAGTGATTGGATTTTACGTAAGGCGTACATTTTGCTGTAAGAAAAATAATCCATTTGTTGCATCACAGAAAAAAAATAAAATGTGTTGACATCTATAGATGTACCAATACACAAATGTACCAATAGTAAGTAAACAAACATTTGTCTATGTCAGTTTTTGTTTTTTTGGACTAATGACACATCGGATTTGCAATAAGTTGACAGATTTCCTAACATGCTGTCCGTAACTCATTCAAGATCATCTGGCTGGATCACGTTAAAAAAGACACAATACATTTTACATCTTCATTTTTTTAAAGTATTTCAAGAAAGACATTTTGTAAGTAGTAATGTTCATTGAGAAAATATGACCTGAGTTGATGCAAATATAAATGTGTATATAAATATATGTACAGTACACACACACACACACACACACACACATATATATATATATATATATATTGAAAGCGCTAATTTAATGGATTAGTTCACTTTCAAATTAAAATTTCCTGATAATTTACTCACCCCCATCTCATCCAAGATGTTTGTCTTTCTTTCTTCAGTCAAAAAGAAATTAAGGTTTTTGATGAAAACATTCCAGGATTATTCTCCTTATAGTGGACTTCAACGGACCTCAAAATTACAGTTTCAGTGCAGCTTCAAAGGGCTTTAAACGATGCCAGACGTGGAATAAGTGTCTTATCTAGCGAAAGTAAGCTTACGCTGTATGTCCCACACCTTCCCTGTTCAACTTACGGAACTACTGCGGTGCCAGTTCCGTTTTTTCGTAATTTGAATACGGAAGGCGTTCTGACGGAAGCTAGATATTTGACTTCATAACTTAAATATGGATATTTTTTTACACAAATGCATCGCTTCGTATTTATTAACCCACCAGAGCCATGTGGAGTTCACGTTTATGATGGATGGATGTGGATGGAAGCTTAATCTTCAGCTCATACTCGTTTGGTAACGCTTACTGCCATTATAAAGCTCGGATGCATCAGGATATTTATTAATATTTCTCTGATTGTGTTCATCAGAAAGAAGAAAGTCATCTACACCTAGGATGGCATGAGGGTGAGTAAAGCTTGGGCTAATTTTCATTTGAAAGTGAACTAATACTTTAAACTACAGTGAGTGTTGCTTTTCCTTTTCCCATCCCAAACTCACCACCACAGCAATGCTTGTATGTTGTAGGTGGTTGCCAGGGTGTTGCTATAAGGTGCTGTTTAATTGGCGAGGCCGGTGGCATTATTGCTAAAGAGCGTCACCTGCGCACTGCACCGGTCTCGTATCTCTCATGGAGGAGCTCCAGAAGCATAAAAAGAGGAGCGACAACAGTGAAGGACGAGAGAGGACCAGGCCTGGATTTTATGTTATGTTTTTATTATATTTGTGTGTACGGCAGTCGTCCGTGAGGGACTGCCACCATTTTACTTCCGTTTTGTATTTGTTTATCTTGTATTAAAGTTTGTGAACATTCGCCGGTTCCCGCCTCCTTCTTCCCGTATATACGAACTGTGCGTTACAGACTTGTTCATATACAGTAAGGTACTTCAGAGTGTTCTAATCTATTGTGTTCTAAACATTGCATTGTTGTACTTTCTTGTAATAGTAATTTTTTACATATTACAAATATATAATACAAATACATAAAACTAAATTTTTTTGAAAACTTTTTACACAAGTTACTATATTTTTTTCAATGGCTCTGATTTTTTCATTTTTTATTAGTGATATATGTTTAGCAATATCCCCGTTACCATATTTGAATAATTAAATTTTTTAAAATTATTGGTTGAAAATAATGAAACCACACAAAAAGTTTTATACCATATTCAGACATATGATATGCTTATTTAGGGGTAGGGATAGAGTATATAGGGGTATGATAAAATTTTCTGACAGAAATGTTGACCCAGGAACGCGTCTAACTCTGCAAAATCAGGACATGCCCATTTGTCTGCCTCTACATCACTCACATCAATTAATGACTGTGCTCTCTGAGACTCTAATCCACTCTTTTGTCCGGGGAACTGGAGTGAGGCTCAGCTGTAGAGTCAGGAGGGCACGTTTACCCTCAGATTTACCCACGGAAACATTCCATTAAAGTCATTAGTCTGGTCGAGCGGAACTGTACAGTGCTTTTGACAGCACTGGCAGATGCTAATTTACCGCTCACTGTGACACATATGCAAAAGCCAGTGTGTTTTCTGTGATGGAAAGACAGCTGCTTAGTCTTTTATTAGTGAAGAAAACCAATGAGAATCTGATGAACTGGCGTTGCAACCATGAGCCTGATTTCACCAAGTACAACATCTTTCTGGATCGACATCGATTATCCTGCACAACATTTCAATCAACCAATCAGATTTGAGGGACATGTTTACAGTTTATCTCAAATTTAGGTTTAAAACTAGGGTTAGGTGCTTCTACATCAGTGTTATTCACCTATCATTTCCCTCTGATTTTAGGGTTAAGTTATGGGTGGAGTAGGTTTAGGGGGTAGGGACAGGGTTAGGACTATTTTTTTTTTAGACAGGAATGTTGTACCAGGATCAGCAAAATTATGTTGACCCAGGAACATGTCGTATCAAATCACGGTGACCGTCTTATCAGAGGGGTTGAAGTTGATGGAGTGTTTTTGTGGCTGTCAACATGTTAGTCATGTTTACTAAGACAAGCATCACTGCTATTGCTAATAGGTTAGAATTTTGAACAAACTACTTACCATAGATATTAAACTTCAGAGTGTGAGATACAGTGTTATTTTTGTATTATTTATTATAGTTTTTTATTAATATTTTAAATTAACTTATTTTTTTATAGTTTAGTTTTCATTTTTATTTTACTAATTGTAACTTTGCTGTGTTCTTGTCATTTTTATTTGTATTTGTTTTTAGAAATATTTCTTAATAGTTTTAATTTAATTTTAAATTAGTTTTTTATTTCAGTTTTAGTTTTAGTTTTTTAGTTAGTTTTTTCAGCTAGTAATTTTAGTACTTCAATTTAAACTTTAAACAATTCTCATTTTTGTTTTTTCAACTAATCTTTATAGTTCTTTTTATTTCATGTTAATTTCAATTAACAATTTTTTTTTTAATAGATTTAGTTAATGATAACAACACTGGTAAGACATTACTGGTACCAAATTGTGTGGCTTTAGGGTGGACTATTTTAAGTAAGCAACCACTGGGTGCGAGTGCCTAGCAACACACTAACAACCACCCAGAATGCCCTAAAATCACGTTTTCAGCGTTATTTCAGTATTATTTATAATAGTACTATTATAGTTTTTTAGTATATTTTGAATTAGCTTTTATGCTCATATTTTCATTTTAATTTTATTTAGTGCTTTTGACATTTTTTTTTAGTTTTTATTGATTTTATTTATTATCTGTTTTAGTTTTATTTCTAGTTTGTTTTATTTCAGTTTGTAATTTTAGTATGTAAGCTTAGTATTTTAGGTAGTTGCCAAGGCAAATTTTAGATAACTTTGTAGTTTGAGTTTTCCATATTTTATTTATTTCACTTAACAAAAATGTTTTTTTAGAATTTAGTATTAGATTAAGTAAACAATAACAACACTGGTGGCAAGTTTTGCACAGTCAAGCATGACTCATGATGAATTCTTCAGAAAGTAAAAATGATGTTTATCAGACAATCATTAATAATATTTATTGATTAATTAACAGGTCGATATCATTTATACAGCACTGCATGTGTGTGGATTTAGCAGACAGCCAATGGTTTCTCTCTCTTGCATGTATGCACTGCTAAATTCAGATGGCATTCCATGGTGCAAATAGATGGAGTGTTGAACAGCTGCAGTGGCTGAGGTATATCCATCTGACACTCACGTACACACACACTTCCAGGACTATATTTAAACCTAATGGAGACAACAGGACACTGGACATCTGCTGAATATCAGTAGCTCTTTCACTACTTTGTTGAATGGCTCATCCCACCCTGTCTAATGTGAAAATGGACCCTCGTTCACAGACACACAGATAGAGGGACAGACGAGGGTTCTGTGCTTTATAGGGCATGTTGGCTGTAGGTATTCTCAGCTCTGAAGACACAACTGAAATGTACTTTAGGGCAGTGTTTCTCAACCAGGGGTCCATGGACCCCTAGTGGTTCTTGACATAATGCCAGGGGGTCCTTAGAAATTGGTGGTCTCAACTGACGAAATGACTAAATATAGAACAAGTCAACTAGTAAATTATACTTGATTGCATTTGGCCGTCACAAAGGCATTAATGATATCAATAAGACAATTTTATTCTGGGGTCCTTAAGGGTGGTTCTAAATATGACAGGGGTCCATTACTCAAAAAAGGTTGAGATTCACTGCTTTAGGGTCCTGATTGATTTGATAATGCTGTGCTGTTTAACAACAAAAAAATTGATAATAAATAAATAAATAAATAAATATATGATTTATAAGTTATNATTTTATTTTATTTTATTTTATTTTATTTTATTTTATTTTATTTTATTTTATTTTATTTTATTTTATTTTATTTTATTTTATTTTATTTTATTTTATTTTATTTTATTTTATTTTATTTTATTTTATTTTATTTTATTTTATTTTATTTTATTTTATTTTATTTTATTTTATTTTATTTTATTTTATTTTATTTTATTTTATTTTATTTTATTTTATTTTATTTTATTTTATTTTATTTTATTTTATTTTATTTTATTTTATTTTATTTTATTTTATTTTATTTTATTTTATTTTATTTTATTTTATTTTATTTTATTTTATTTTATTTTATTTTATTTTATTTTATTTTATTTTATTTTATTTTATTTTATTTTATTTTATTTTATTTTATTTTATTTTATTTTATTTTATTTTATTTTATTTTTTTTAATAAACTATGGTTTTTACTCTTAGACAGGTAGAGGAAATCAAAGACCTTTTAAAGTTTGACCATGTGATGTTTTCTTACATCATTTACTAACCTAACTAACTAATCACTCTATAATTGACTTAATAAACAGTCAATACCTAACTAACTAATCACTCTATAATTGACTTAATAAACAGTCAATTACATTAAATAAAGGGATTAATTATACTAAATAATACTTATTGTGTTAATTAATCGGAATTTAATTATTTGTATAAATTTTCGTATTTAATAAATTCTTTTTATTTCATAAATTCTATTATTTTAGAAAATATTTTTTGTTGTTTATTTGATGTTATTTATTGATTTATTTTTAAACAAGAGTCCTCTAATAAGAATCCAGTAAGAATAGAATAAGATGAAGGTAAAGGAAATCAAAGACCTTTTAAAGTTTGACCATGTGATATTTTCTTACATCATTTACTATCTAACTAACTGACTTACTAAACTGTAAATTGTATTAAATGAAGGGATTAGTTACTCTTATAGATGTACAATATTCTTATACAGTATTCTTATTTTGCTTCTTATGATTCTTTTATTTGAGTGTTACCAGTTTTCATTTATCATGGTACCAATGAATAGTTTTCCAGGTTATCAATACAGTTTTTCTTCATGGATCTCTTCGAAGAAATGGGAGGGGCCATCGGAAGGTCTCATCGGCAGCCATTGGACGAGCTCCACAGAAGGCGGGACCTAAACAACCCCCCACTACTCATGCATTACAGCCTTCACCAATTCACTTCATTTCTCAAAGCAGTGAGAAAAGCGCTTTGTCTCTATTGTGGTCAAACCGCACGAGGTGAAGAACTACAGGAACATAAAGCATCGGAAACACTGGAAACTTAAACCGAGAACATCATTTCTCATTATAGTCGCGAAGATCTTCAGATCCGGGGCTCACTGACGGGTAAGTGATACATGTTTATTGGCAGTGTGTGATTGTTCGTTTTTATGTAGATACTTTTGATATGCATAATCTATAAGATTAGAAAACAAAAATAAGTGAAAGAAAATACTTCGGTTAAATTTAATTGTTGTGGAAAATGGACTCATTGTGAATATATCAGATACTGTGGACGCAAATGTAACATTTTGGATTCTCTTTGTGATGGTCATGACTGTATTATACATATGTTAATTATATCCGTAGCTACTTTTAATTACTCAGTGACGTCACGTACTTTTTTTGTCCAGATATATTGCTATTCAATAATTTACCAAAAAAATGCAGTTCATACAGGCAATGATTTGAATACACCTCTTATGAAAATTCTTTCAATTTTTGATTTTAAGTGATTTATATGTTTTTGTGTGGCTTAAAAGTTCAAATTATATAAAAAGTCTTAACTAAAGATGAAAAAAACGAATTAAAAAGCTGAAATAAATAAAAAATAAATGTTAGTAGACTGGCAATAATATTAATTAATTTATTATTAGTGATAATACTGATTTCAAAAGCAGACTGTTATTAACTTTGGTTAATTTGTTGAAGTAATTCGATGTATTGCTGTCCTTATTGAGGCACATTAATAGTCTAATGTACATTCTGCTGTCCTCAGGGGCCGTGAAGTGGCTAAACAGCATTAGAAGAATCATTAATTGCTCTCTGACTGACAGAGTTTATAATTAAGGCCAATCTTTTTGGTTAGTGTTGAAAATGAGATCTATAAAGATGCAGAAGTAGCTTATTTGCGTTTTCCTTGCACGTACTTGCATGTTATATTCCCTATCTGCTGAATTTGAACAGGATCTCTTTGCGTGTGTTGTATCCTTCAGTTACCTCTCCAAATGGGGTTTGCTTTCTAGCTGAGCTTAAGAGAGTGTACTTGGGTTTTAGTTCATGGCGGTGTATTGAATATTGGCATGCCAGATGGCCTGTAAGGATGACAGCTATGCATCTCTGGGTTCTCTGGACCTTATGCTCATCAGTCAGGGAATGAGGGGTCAGAGGTCGGGGAGAAAGTGAGAAATCACCCCTGAGTTGATCAGCAGAAGGTACTCTGTAAAACCTGAAAAAATTGAATGATTTTGATGTGATTGACTGAAACTGTCACAAAAGTCAGCTTTTAATTTCATGTTATATTTTAATGAATGGGCTGGGGATTTAACGAAACCCTCATGTCACGATTCGATACATATCAGCAATGTTGAAACCATAATAAAAATATTCATGATTCTGAAGCTAAAAATACGAATATGCTTGCACTATGTCATTGACTAGACATTTAAAATAATGTAGGCCACTTTTTACTGGTAAAATAAGACATTTGGCATTATCGTCGACCCACAATATCCCCCATTGCATTATTATACATTATATTCAACATTAGATACAGTAGTTCAATGTAGAACTGACACTAAAACTCTGTAAACTTGAATTTTTTCTCTCAGTAATTTTCATTTTGGGTGAACTTACACACAATACATACTGTCTGTCATTATCCATGATACATATTGTTGCATTTTTGTATTGCGATATATTGTTACCCCCTATGATGGGCCAATACAGTATGACGCACTTTGAATGCGAATGGACAGTAACGGTCAATCAATAGTTCACATGATAGCCAATATTAGAAGAGGTGTGACCATGTGATGAGGTAAAAATTCAGTTTTTCAGTGAACCATTGCAATCAATGCACGTGAGTAAACAACAATGTCCCAGAATTTTCTAGAGACAAACGCGTGACATCAACTGAACGTGCCCGACCAATCGTATCCTTTCCTCAAACTTTGTTCTGGATGAAAACATTTGCATCCAGTGAAGTCAGAGCTTCTGAGTTGGTGCTGACAGACGAGAGGTCGCTGACCTCACGCCCAAGGCCAGAGATGAGCCTATGATTTCGTAGGATAGCAGCCATGTCTGATTTAAGTGAGGAGTTCATGTATGTATACACTTGAGCCTGAAGTTACAATGTGACATTTGTATTTTAAGCTTTTGAGTCACAGGACCAAGATCACATGTGAATTCATTAAATGCCTTTTTCATACATTTGTGTACGATCTGCTTACGTCCCATCGGCGGTTAGGTTTAGAGGTGGACGTTCATGCTTCATTCACTTCTAAAAAACATACGTCTCCATACAAATGACATTGTATGAATTCATACAAAATCGCCTCCTTGTAAAGTAGATTCTAAAAAATGCTGGGTTGTTTCGACCCAAATTTGAGTCAAATATGAACAATCCAAACCGTTGGGTTAAAATTTTATTTAACCCATTGGCTGGCTTTGTCCATATTTGACCAAAATTTGGGTTGAAACAACCCAAGTTGGGTTGAAAATGGACAAACCCAGCAACTGGGTTGTTTTTAAACCAGCGATTGGGTTGTTTTGACACAGCAGTTGGGTTAAATGTTAGCCCAACCTGCTGGGTAGTTTTATTTAACTCAGCTATTGTTCAAAAATGACTGTATTACTCACTTAAAATGAACCCAAAATATGTTGGAAATTAACATTTATTCATATGTTTAATAAATGAACATTTTTATTAATAAGTTTATTTAATAATAATTAGACAACTGCTTATTAATAAATGTTCACCTTTTGATTATTATTGTTGCCTCTATACATATTATGTATCTGATTTTTAATTTCCAACCTATTTTAGGTTAATTTTAAGCCAGTCATATAGTAATTTTTAAACAATAGTTGAGTTAAATAAAACTGTCCAGCAGGTTGGGCAAACATTTAACCCAACCGCTGGGTTTGTCCATTTTCAACCCAACTTGGGTTGTTTCTAACCCAGCATTTTTTGAGTGTAGTTACGTTTTCTCATAAGATTGATTTGGTTGGAATAAGACTTGATTTTTTATTTATTAGGAATTGATTGGATTGGGAAAAGTGGGTGTTATGTACCAGAGTCCAGTCAGGTGGATAAAGTGACTTGATAGATGGATAGAAACAAACATAATACAGACAGCGTAAGTATGTCACTGATCTTTATCGCTAAAACAAACCTCAGTTGACAGTCTGGTGAAGAGCAGTCAGGGCAGCTCCTTTTGACCTCAAAGAGGTTGAATCAGTCCTGACAGTAGTGTGCCAAAACATGGTATTTGCGTGGTATTCTAAGAAGCACCTTGGAGCTAATACCATGTTACATGAACATGGTATCATTAAGTATCATAGTAACACCACCACAGTTTTTATTTTTAAGGTGTACAGTTACCAAGTGCTTAGTGTGGATAACATCAGGGCTAGTAGAGCGCTTGTGGTGAAAGTGTTGAACCTCGGTTTACCCCCAGAACCCTCTGGGGCATTAATGTAAAACGGTGGGCAGGTGGCCTATTGGCACTCAAATTGACACTTGGTGAACCTCGGGTTTGCTCATAAAGAGAAGAATTAATGTTTGTTGTCTGCTTCTACACTGAAAAACTGTAATTTGCTTTTTAAAATTATGTTTTAGAAAGCAAAGACTGAGCAATCGTGTGCTATGTGAATCATTTTTCTTTAGTTTAGGAGCAATTTAAAGGTACAGACACCCTCATCTATTAATTGGAAGCTCACAGAAGGAGGCATTTAGACTGAGGGTGTCAATTATATGTGATTCACTGTTTTGTGAAACAGTTCAGCCTGCCTAATTAAAAGCTCCCTTGTGTAAGCATGAATTTAATTGACATTATCCACATGTTTCAAATGATTTCCTATACTCATAATCACCACGGTCAAATCACGTTCAGTAGTGTGATGTCACTGTCTGCAGATGTTGACAGCCACACTTGCTACCCAAACAGTTAAGCATTTTAAGTGGTTAAAGCCTGTTATCTTCCTCCTGCATGCATGCACACACACACACACACACACACACACACTTAAGGCGACTGTCAATCATCTGTGGGAACCAGATGTGGGAGTTTTGTGGTCGGTCCAGGTCAGAGAATTTGAGAAGGGATGAAATGATGTGGAATAATTGTCTGTGAAATATATACACCCCACAAAATTACTTTGTTAATCACATATTTGATTATAAAAAATGTTGCTGGTG
>RJVU01057277.1:3851110-3864995 GCA_003731715.1 Anabarilius grahami
GTATGAAAAAGGATTAAGAAACATTTTTATTTATAGTTTTATAAAAATGTTCCTTACATTCCTTTTCATAAATTTATCCCTAGAAAACTCCTCAGGGAAAATGATTATGGGACCATGTTTAACCTCAAAATGGTTTCAGATGAGTCATATTAGCTCTACTGTTCAAAGGGGAACATCTAAACATGGTCTGTTGTGAATGTGTGAAGTGCCAGACCTTCCACACTAGCAGGCATAGGCTTCAGGAGCTGAGCCTGCCAACCAATCAGAGCAGAGGTTGTGTTCTCTCCGCTATTGGCATCAAGAGCTGAGATGTTTTGATGGAACATGGAACAAACTGGCCAGGGCAGACTTATACCTTGTAAATAAACATCCAGACCATAACATTTGCACTTGCTGTGTGGGAAAAAAGCATTTGACTTAAGGAAAAAATAACAATAAAGTCAGTTTATAATTTAATCCATCTCCTTGACTACAGCAGCCTCATAAAATAGATTGAGAGAGACGTTTTACAAAGGTCATTGGCAACTCTTAAACTTGTTGTGCATGAGGCGTTTTTAAAGGAGACATAAAATGTGTCTGTAGATTTTGTCTAGAGTCAATCTTGTCTTGTCTCTTGACCCTAGTTTGAGGTGTTGGTCAGCGTGATGTCTGTACAGCCCTTTTGATAAAGCAGCACATTGCTGAAAGGACGTCAAGGACAGTGCATTGTGTGAAACAGCTGCGAGAGATGATGAAAATGACAAAAGCATGATGGGTATTCTTAATACACCATTACACCTGAGTTATCGTATTTCGCTCGTATTAGTTGTTGAAGATTAACCCTAAAATTGCCTTTTATCCACTGTTTATTGCTAATTATTATTATGTGCTTTTACATGCTCTTTTTCTGACCCTCTACTTGTGTCTGTCAAAAAGTTGGAGCTAAATTTATCAGATCAGACATATTTAATAACCTCGAGCTCAATCTTTGTGGGTCAGTTCGGCATTATGCGGTGTTAGGGCTGTCAGAAACGTGTATCACAGGCAGCCTCAGGACTTCATACCTCACATATCATCATCATGTGAAATTCAAGCTCCTGTTAGAATTTACAACCCCTTTTGGACCCCAAAGAAGAGCTGCTGTTTGTGCCTGATCAAAAGCTTGTCACGTTATCATGTTAAATCTGTTCCTGTAAGTACAGTGGTAATTGAACAATACCTCAGTAAGGATAAAATGTAAGGGATAATGTACAATCAGCTGGTCATTATCGCACAATGAACCCTGACAGGGTGATCAGGTTTATTTTGAGGGGTTTGTTTTGCGATAATGAATGTCTAAAGGTACGTTATCCCACTTTGTCTGGGTATTTAGTGGAATATAATTGTTTTTTTTTCTGTTTTGATGTTAAAATAATAGAAAACCTTATGTCTATTTAAATAAAAAAAAAGTCTCTTATGTTCACCAAAGCTACATTTATTTGATCAAAAATACAGTAAAAACAGTAATATTGTGAAATATTATTACAATTTGAAATAACTGATTTCTATTTAAATATATTTAAAAATGTAATTTATTCCTGTGATTCGAAGCTGAATTTTCAGCATCATTACTCCAGTCTTCAGTGTCACATGATCCTTCAGAAATCATTCTAATATGCTGATTTCTTATTTTCAAAATCATTATAAATGTCACTTTTGATCAATTTAATGTGCTCTTCCAGAATAAAAGTATTAATTTCTTTTAAAAAAAATCTCACCGACCCCAAACTTTTGAACGATAGTATAAATTTAAACAACTATTTTGATGTTTAAGGTCACATAAATAAACATGGTAAGATTTCTAATCAGGCACAGAATATTTCGAAAAGTTACCATGGCACTCTGACACAACATTGTTGCTGCTAGCAGTTTAAAATTTTAATAGTGCTGGAATCTAATCTCATGTCTGCATCAGTCTCATTTGGAAATGGACTAGACTGAAGACTTTCCCCAAATGAACACACTCAAACAGTTCTTCTTTCCCTCTCAGACGGTTGTTGTTGTGAACAGTGTGTGTTAAATTTATCATGACAGCTAGCCGTCTCAATGGCCCTACTATTCAGTGGACTAAAAACCTCAATCATAAAATAAACAGTGACGTGGTAAATGTTATTGAGCCTCCATTTTTCCAGGGAATGTGAAGAGACTGTTCGCTGAAGAGCGAGAACATCTGCTGGCCTAAAATTACACCCTGGTGGGCTGCGTCTCATTGTTGTCATTGAAAACTGACGACTTAATAGCATGCATAAATGGAAATTAGGTCTCTGGGGAAATTGGTGAAAGACCACTAAATCGCTTATAATCCTGGTGAATTTTTAGTTGACATTTCTTGAGGTGGCCGCACTGCTTTAACTGAACAGACAAGTGCTAGTGATGTAATCGATCAGGCTGATTTGAGATGATTTCTAGAGTGATTTTGTGCATTACTGACAGGTACTACACAATGCAATAATGTTGTGAAGATAAGGCATAATGAACTTTTTCATATAGTTATTACAAGGACTTGATTATTTTTGGAAATGTACACCAATTCCATGCTTTTTATGCATATACAATGCATAAAAGTACAATGCTAATACCTTGGCACATGAATACACATGGTATACGTCAAAGTACCATAGTATTACCGTCTGACCCCAGTACGCTTTTAGTATATAGTTATAGTATATAGATTAGGACAAATGCAGTATTATTTTAGTAATATTTATATGCTATTATAGTATTTATTTATACAATTCATGTGTTGAATAGTATTACTAATCACATTTTCATGTGATTTTTGTCATTTTATTAGTAAAAAAAATAATAATTCTAATTGGCTTTATTTCATATTTATTTACGTTTTAGTATTTCAGCTTAACATTATTTATTTCAGTACATTTCCAAGGCGATATTTCTAATTTTTGTGTAACTTTCTCAAATAATATTTACATTTTATTTGATTTCAGTTAGTGAAAACGTTTTAATATGTTTTAGTTAACAGTAACAACCCTGGACATTATGAGACAGATTTTTAGGTGATTATAATTGATGCATATAGTTAATATTCATATAGTTGTAAATTGTTGTCAAAATCTTTTATCCTTTTCAGCAACTCGCACATAGAACTGCAGGATATCGACTGCTTCCACCATGGAACCTGCCAGATCAGAAATGAGTATCCTACCCAATGGGAAAGGTCATGACCTGGGGGAGGACATGTGCATGCCGATGAAGACTATGATGGAGGAAGAACAGTAAGCACATTTGCATCACTCTAATTATTCAGTTTTATCGTAGACTTTGGATATACTAAGACAGTGCGCTCGTATTACTCTGAATGGGAGAAAGTGCAATGTGCAATATGGTGGAATAAGTCCCACCTTCTATATAAAAGAGCCAATCGCTGACTGGTAAAGCCATTGTGTCACTGCAGCTGTTGCAATAGAAACAGTCAGTGTTCTGACACACTTATGCCTGCACATGTGAATAGGCTGGTCCAGCCTAAAAAAATTAAGTTTTTTTGTCATGATTTGAGCGTTTAGAAACTAAATTTCATTGGTGATTTCAATGTAATTCTAAGGTTGGTGAACAGCCTTGGAGAATTTGATGCTTCCCCATTCAAAGAGATAGGAGCTGTACTTGTATGACTGTTATTGCTGCCCAAGAGGCGTTTTAAGGATGGCCGCCGACTTTACTTGCCTTATAGTGACATTGGTCACGCGGCAGAAAGATAAGTTAATTGCGTGTGACAAAAAATGTGTTTGCTTTCTCACGTACCACCTGCTTGGAGAACCAGGCCACTTTAAATAGTGGTTCTCAACTGGTTTTGCTTATGGTTATTAGCATGTTTTCCCTGCTTTCCCAATCAGAACAGACCTGCAACACACCTGACTTATATCATGTTCACTGTGTGCTTCTGTACTGAGGTCAATGCAAACTTTATTTGTAGCTTACATTTGTGTATTTCTCAAAGCACGTTTATCTTCTGGCATGGTGTGTTGACTTGTGGGTTTGTCTAAGTGCATGTTTACCCTCTTTTCTGCCCCTGCTCGGTGATGGACCCTCTTACACTCTCTATCAACCCTCAGAAATGGTACCCATCACGGCAGGTATGTAAATAACAGAAAACCACTAGACGAAGAGAAAGTTAGTTGACGATCAAGATCATTGTCATTTAAATGTCCACGTCCTTCCATCCAACAGATTTGATGATCCTGAGAGCACACTCGCTGAGAACATTGAGTTCCTGCCCAACGGTGATGGCAAGAAGCCACGTTTCACTGATGTAAGTATGTGCAACATTCGCAGTGAACTTTCAAGCAACCATCAGCATATCACGAATAGCACGTAGAAACTAAACAATGTGTTGATGTTAGTCGATGTAGCAGTACTGCTGGTGTTTTTGTCATTTTTATCTGTTTTAGTTGCTTATCAATCTCATTTCCTCTCTCAGTTTGAGGGGAAGACCTCTTTTGGCATGTCAGTCTTCAATTTGGGCAATGCCATTATGGGCAGTGGGATTTTGGGATTGGCCTACGCAATGGCCAATACTGGCATACTTCTTTTCTTGTAAGTGAAATACCTTCATTACCCTCTTAATGACAAATTGGCTGTAAAAGTAATCCATTGTTCTATGTTTGTTCTGATGTGAAGCATCACTGAATCATCTTATAGTCATGCAAATGAACCGGTCACGTCCAGCCCTCAATGAATCAGCATTTTAACGTCATCTGAATGTCAAGCATTTGGCAGCCCATTGGCTGTCTAATTGCCATGGTAATTAAAGTATTGTTCTACATCTGTTATTTTTCCAGACAAGCTCTTGAATAATTGAGTGTTTCCTCTTGAAGGCTGTTGATGTTCATGAACATGGGTGTACCAGACAGGACTGCATTCTGTAAAGTACTTTTTTGGAATCCTCAGCCCTTGTTTCAGGGGTAATAAAGTACTTAAAATTGAAAATTATAAACAACTCGTCAAATTATTTATGACAATAAAATAATTACATTACAATAATAATGGCTTACCGTTCAAAAGTTTTAGATCTGTAAGATTTTTTTAATGTTTTTAAAAGAAGTCTCTTCTGCTCACCAAAGCTTTATTTATTTGTTCCAAAATTCAGCAAAAAACGTAATATTGGAAAATATTTTTACAATTTAAAATAACTGTTTTCTATTTGAATATATTTTAAAATGTAATTTATTCCTGTGATCAAAGCTGAATTTTCAGCATCATTACTCCAGTCTTCAGTGTCACATGATCCTTCAGAAATCATTCTAATATGATGATTTGCTGCTCAAGAAACATCTCTGATTATTATCATTGTTAAAAACAGTTGTGTACAATTTTTTTTTTCAGGATTCTTTGACTAGAATAAAAAAATAAAAAGCTTTCGTAACATGTCTTTACTGTCACTTTTGATCAATTGAATGCATCCTTGCTGAATAAAAGTATTAATTTCTTTAAAAATTCTAACTGACCCCAAACTTGACCAGTAGTGTATAATGTTACAAAAGCTTTCTATTTGAGATAAATGCTGTTCTTTTGAACTTTCTATTCATCAAAGAAAACAATAAAAATGGTTTTCAACTGTTTTCAACATTGATAATAATAAGAAATGTTTCTTGAGCAGCAAACCAGCATATTAGAATAATTTCTGAAGGATCATGTGACACTGAAGACTGTATATATATATATATATATACTAATTAATGCAAAAATGAAGAAAAAAAGCTATATGCTGATATTGAGCTATTTGCTATATGTTGACTAGCAGTACTTACTAAATAGAGTATTTTTTCCAAAGAGTAGAGGAGGAGAGCTAGCACATGCGTTTTTGTGACCTCCCATTTAATGTTTATTTCCCTCCTCTTTAAAATTTTCCACTCATTAGCTCCACCCCTCTCGTCTATCCACAACCCCAGAAAGGCCATGACCCGGGGTGGCCACGCCTCCTCTGTTCTCCAGACACATCCTTCTTTTTAGGTTCACCCTGCCCCCATTCAAATATAGTTGTTATATTTGGTTTCCTCTCAGGCCTGTCTTGGTTTGACTGGGGGAGGAGAGCGGGGAGACGTCTGAGGCGTCCTCCGCTCCAGTCAGGTTACAGGGAATTGAATACTACTGATCAAATAACCTAACAGGCTAAGACTGCTTCCTCCAAAGATAGTCTTATTTCCAGGTATATAACAATAAATTCATCTACCTCATGTTGGTAGAAACCTCACACATGCCTCTCAGTTCCAGAGTACAAATGTTTCTAATGTTCTAATGCCTTCCATTTACAGTCCCATTTAATATTTAAATAGCCATATAAATAAAATACACATATAACTGCTAATAAAGAACATTTGTGTTAACATCACAGAGCGGTTAACCATGTGATGGACAAATACATGCATCACAACAGAAATAAATAATGCAAAATCACATGATTCTGTTGAAGATGTGTCAATTGCAGAGCACAGGTACTGAGATTACTTCTGGTCAATGCATGCTGAATTGTTATGCAGCTGTTGAAGTCAAAAGTCCCTGAGAACATCCATCTCGTTTGAATACAGTCCTTCCAGAGCTCATCTCTTACCCGTTGTTAATTACTTGCCATTTATCAGGTACTTGTCATCCAAATGGACTTGCAATACACTAAATTCAGGGACAGTCTGCCTCCTGAGGTGAAGCTTTGTGAAAGTATCCTGGAGGTACAATTATCGCTTTGCAAGAGAGTTCTACTATTGTGCAGCCAAAGCTTTTATCAGCTATTTGCCTTTCTGAAAGTTGGCAAACTCAGACTTTCCATGACATAAGCTGAAAGAAAAGAGCTGGATGAATCAGTAAAATTAGTTAGTGGTGTGTTTGATCATGGGCTTTCATAGAACAGTTTATCAGCAGACGTACTTTTTTGGTTCCAACACAAATACTGGCGCTTTCCCAGGATTCATTCAACAGTGAATCTTACTCAACAACGTTACTGCATCTGAAAAAAAAAAAAAGTACAACGTGCTATACACTTTATTATAAGACAGAAAGAATGTACGCGGTTCACTTAGAGCTCCAGCTATAGACTTTGAGTGATTTTAATGGTTAGTAATCTTAAATATCTGTGCTGGACTCCAAAGGGAATGTCCCTGTAATGTGTGTACTGCAGATTATTTCAGATAAAAGGTCAGCTAAATGTCAGTTTGGTAAGTAGAAAATAGTACATTAAAGGGTTAGTTCACCAAAAAAATTAAAATTCTGTCATTAATTATTCACCCTCGACTGTCTTCTCGCAGACGAACACAGTCAGAGTTCTATTAAAAAATATCCTGGCTCTTCCAAGCTTTATAATGGTAGTGGGGCTCCAGATTTTGAAGACCAAAAAAGTGCATCCATCCATCATAAATGTAATCCATACGGCTCCAGGGAGTTAATAAATGCCTTCTGAAGCAAAGCAATTTTTTTTGTTGTAAGCAAAAATATAAATATTTAAAACTGTATAAACTATAATAACTGGCTTCTGGCAACAGACGTACGCAAGTCGAGTTCTGGCTGAAGAGTGACCTCTGACCTGAATCATGAGGTAGGATGCAGGAGTAGCGTAAGCTTAGTCGCCTCTCGTGGTTTAAACAAATAGGGCTGGGCAACAAACTCAAGCTCCTCTTCTCTTATATCGAAATCCTCTGATATTTCTCTTTAAAAATTCTCATTTTAGACTTCTAATTCAATATTTGCTCTATCCTCTGCTCCTCCATGTTCGTCAATTCGTCGGGTCAGAGGTCACTCTTCCGCCAGTACTAGACTCGCATACTGCCGTTGCCAGAAGCCAGTTATTATTAAAGTTTGTAATATGGATATTTTTTTTACAAAAACCCATCTTTTATGATGGATGGATGCATTTTTTTGGACTTCTCGAGCCCCATTTACTACCATTATAAAGCTTGGAAGAGCCAGGATATTTTAATATAACTGCGACTGTGTTTGTCTGAAAGAAGATAGTCATGTACACCTTGGATGGCTTGAGTGTGAGTAAATCATGGGATAATTTTCATTTTTGAGTGAACTATCCCTTTAACTCTACAGTAGAGGAACTTTCTTGTTCTTGCAAGATTACTTGTGTGAACATTTTAATAAACCATATATTAGCTCTAGCATGTTCAGATGGTGTTGTACAGATGGGAAGTGATTGTGATGTTGTATTTTGTCTTCAGATTTCTCCTCACGGCTGTAGCTGGTCTGTCCTGCTATTCTATTCACCTCCTGCTGAAGTCCTCTGGTGTTGTGGGTAAGACAAGCTACATCAGTTTGTTGTATTGTTATTTCCTAATCAGGTGGGCTAATGCCTTAAAGTTAACACACAGTCACTGAATAACAATTTGCATTTTTATTGTTGTAATGTGAACAGGAATTGCCTGAAATGGTTAAATATATTGGAGAAAATCAGTGACACTAGAGGAAGGAATTTTAACATGTAAACTAATAATATTTTAGTGTGTGTGTGTGTATATATATATATATATATATATATATAATATATGTGTGTGTATATGTATGTATGTGTGTGTATATGTATATATTTATGTATATTATACTGAAAATGATCAGTCATTGCTAAACATTGCAACAAATTATATAATAAAGAACATTTTTGATGATTACTGATGCTGTTAAATGTATTGTTTTAATGCATTTTAACAGACATTTCTTGTAATGCAGTTGATTTCAGTGTGTTGTTCTGATGTCATTTCCTTTCTGAAAACACAAAATTCAGCTTCCATTTTAGGGCTTACACAGTTTTCAGGTCACCGCAGGCAAAAGATAATCATAACATGAGATACAGTGTTTTGTGGAAACTTGGCTCTAGTGGTGAGATTTGTCTCTCTCTTTATGTTTTACTGACTTTCATTTCCAGGAATCAGATCATACGAACAGCTGGGATTCAGGGCCTTCGGAATGACAGGGAAGATGGCGGCCGGAATCGCCATTACTCTTCAAAACATTGGAGGTAAAGAAAACCTGATGTGAATGAGACATTAATATTTGCCCAAACAGACAGTTTCTTTATTCATCATTTTTATAGATCTTTTATAGATCTTTCCTGTCTTTTCTTATCCTTCATTTATCTCTATATTTTCCTTTCTAGTTTTACCAATTAATTTCCACCCCTGTACTTTTCTTCACACACTTTCTGAATTGTCAATATAACGAAACTTGCTTTATGCTGATATTTAACAGTGTTTCCATGTTATAGTATCCCTTAATTATTACTGCTGTCTGTTCTTCAGGTTTCATTGAACTCATTTATATATACATATATGTATGTACAGTGGGTACGGAAAGTATTCAGACCCACTTAAATTTTTCACTCTTTGTTATATTGCAGCCATTTGCTAAAATCATTTAAGTTCATTAAATGACAAAAATACTAAGTATTCAGACCCTTTGCTGTGACACTTATATATTTAACTCAGGTGCTGTCCATTTCTTCTGATCATCCTTGAGATGGTTCTGCACCTTCATTTGAGTCCAGCTGTGTTTGATTTTACTGATTGGACTTGATTAGGAAAGCCACACAACTGTCTATATAAGACCTTACAGCTCACGGTGCATGTCAGAGCAAATGAGAATCATGAGGTCAAAGGAACTGCCTGAAGAGCTCAGAGACAGAATTGTGGCAAGGCACAGATCTGGCCAAGGTTACAAAAAAAATTCTGCTGCACTTAAGGTTCCTAAGAGCACAGTGGCCTCCATAATCCTTAAATGGAAGACGTATGGGATGACCAGAACCCTTCCTAGAGCTGGCCGTCCGGCCAAACTGAGCTATCGGGGGAGAAGAGCCTTGGTGAGAGAGGTAAAGAAGAACCCAAAGATCACTGTGGCTGAGCTCCAGAGATGCAGTCGGGAGATGGGAGAAAGTTGTAGAAAGTCAACCATCACTGCAGCCCTCCACCAGTCGGGGCTTTATGGCAGAGAAATAAGATTCTCTGGTCTGATGAGACCAAGATAGAACTTTTTGGCCTTAATTCTAAGCAGTATGTGTGGAGAAAACCAGGCACTGCTCATCACCTGTCCAATACAGTCCCAACAGTGAAGCATGGTGGTGGCAGCATCATGCTGTGGGGGTGTTTTTCAGCTGCAGGGACAGGACGACTGGTTGCAATCGAGGGAAAGATGAATGCGGCCAAGTACAGGGATATCCTGGACGAAAACCTTCTCCAGAGTGCTCAGGACCTCAGACTGGGCCGAAGGTTTACCTTCCAACAAGACAATGACCCTAAGCACACAGCTAAAATAATGAAGGAGTGGCTTCACAACAACTCCGTGACTGTTCTTGAATGGCCCAGCCAGAGCCCTGACTTAAACCCAATTGAGCATCTCTGGAGAGACCTAAAAATGGCTGTCCACCAACGTTTACCATCCAACCTGACAGAACTGGAGAGGATCTGCAAGGAGGAATGGCAGAGGATCCCCAAATCCAGGTGTGAAAAACTTGTTGCATCTTTCCCAAAAAGACTCATGGCTGTATTAGATCAAAAGGGTGCTTCTACTAAATACTGAGCAAAGGGTCTGAATACTTAGGACCATGTGATATTTCAGTTTTTCTTTTTTAATAAATCTGCAAAATTGTCAACAATTCTGTGTTTTTCTGTCAATATGGGGTGCTGTGTGTACATTAATGTAACTTAAATGATTTTAGCAAATGGCTGCAATATAACAAAGAGTGAGAAATTTAAGGGGGTCTGAATACTTTCCTTACCCACTGTATGTGTGGGTCAGTGACGTGACATGCATATTTTTTGTGTCCAAGTGCATTATTTCCTCTTAGAATAATCTGATAAATACATGACATGTATCACTTTCTTCTATAAAACCTATTTAGTTTGAATTCATTTTTAGTACATTTAAATAATATATATTATTTTATGTTTTGTTATCTTAAACCCCCAAAATGTCAGGTGGTACAACTGTCCGAACAAATAAACAGACTAAGACTAACAATTTAAAATGGTGTCATGATAATAAAAAATAAAAACGAAATACTATGGCATCATTTTAGGTTTGAAACTTTTCATATAAACATTTTTATAAATATCAGTAGTTTTAAAGCTGTTGAGATAATTGAAAACTTTTGTCCAGCCATTTGTAAATTCTCAAATGTCAGGGTGGCACACTTAGGTTGGTACAGTTTCCATGTCAGGTGGTACAACTACAGTATATACATACAACTATTTGGTTGTACCACCTGACATAAAAACAGTCAAAAATGAATTTAAACACTTTGATGTAATGCCATGATGAGCCATGAACAATGACCCATATATATTTATATTAATAGTAGACAAATCTTTTTATTGGATTTTCCAAGAACACATATATAACAATCACACTGACTCAGATTTATATTATACTTATAAAAATACACATAAATTAACAATGGATGTAAAGCATCTGCGAAATGCATAAAAAAAAGAAAAATAGATAAAGATACCAAGATAAGTTTCATATATTGCAAAATTATATTTTTTTTTAAGTTAAACAGCAAGATGTATTTACCTATTTCTTTTAATAGTTCAACGAGCAGTTTCCAGAGTTTTATAGACATGTTCTAGCAGAGTGAAACAAGCAAAATCAGCATAAAAACATGATGGTTATATTCTTTTGATTGTGTTTCTTCTAAATTATTCATTTTTATCTTTCCTATAGCCATGTCCAGTTACTTATACATTGTCAAGTCAGAGTTCCCACTGGTCCTGCAGGCGTTTTTGAAAACAGATACCAGTTCAGGGTAAGTACTTTAGAGTGTCATTGTAGAATGCTGAAATGAAATGAGAAAATTGTGACCTTCCCTCAGCGTGCAATTTTGCCAGTTAAATGTGAATGAATTGATAATTCTTCGCTGACTGTTACTCCAACCACTGGTATAGACATGTACTGTCATTATCAGCTGACGATGTCACCGTTGAGGTCAAATACCTCCGGTCCACTAGGGCAAACACTCAAAAATCTCAACCTAGCATCAAGGGGAGGTGTGGTGGCTGCTTTTAACTGTGATTGGTCAGTTAATAAGAGAACGAAGGCTGATTGGCTGATGCGGTCTCTTTCCCACCACACCTCTGTCCTTCTGTGCGTGACAGCTGCTTTAAACAAGCATACTGTCATGGCAACTGGTTAACGTGCTGATGTCAGTAGACACAACTCGCTTCTCGCATTGAAAACAAGCTCTTGGTTATAACTTTATTCAGCTGCTTGTGTTCTCAGGTTAAATCGTAGTGTAGCATCTGTTTTATTAAGTTTTATTATTGTGTGGAAAACAGACACATCATAGTGTTTGTTAGGAGCAAATAAATGCATTTTTTGTTTTTAGTAAAAAGAGATGTGATTTTAATTACCAGGCCTGTGAGTGTCATTTAAATTCTATGCACAACAAAGGCAATTTTTTATTTTTAATAGCAAGATTACAATGTCATTGAAGGTTAAAGATCAAAATCTTGTGTCTTCTGTAATGTATATTTCAAAATAACTGGATTAGTTTGAAGGCTTTTTAATTAACAGTGTGAAAGTGTAGATGGGTATGGTGATTTATTTGTTTGAGCAGTGTAATACTCACACAGTGGTTCCAGAGGCTTTTCAGTACTGTATATTGAACAGGTCAGCAATGTTAGAAACTGAGCAAAAATGGAGGCGTGTGCTTCAGTGTTAACATTATGCATTGACTGAGAGCTTTTGTATAATTTCAGGACCAGGTGCAGCATGAAGGGACGCTGCTTCACACTCACACACACGTTGGGTTTCCATGTTTATGGGGACTTTCCATAGAAATGATGATTTTTGTACTGTGCAAACTGTATATTCTATCCTCTAACCCTAAACCTACCCATCACAGAAAACATTCAGTATTTTTACATTTTAAAAACATCACTTGGTATGATTTATAAACTGTTTTCCTCGTGAGGACCAAAAAAATAACATAGGGTTTACCAGGACCACACACACTTATATTTAATGCTGATTTACAATTGTAATGTAGTTTTTCTGGCAAGATATTATATTGTCACAGCTCTTTATGCAAATATACATTATATTACACTTTATAAGGATATATATGGATTATATATTAGATATAATATGTATTTTGCACAGGCAATCACCACATATTTTTTCAGAAAATTAAACTATATAGCAGGTTTTAGTATTATTAAAATGTATATTTTCTATTTAATATGCTAATATTATATGCTATATTAATTATGCTATATTAATTTTGATATGTGCTATTGTCATCTGTTTTTGTCATAGCTTTAACTTTAAAAAAATAATTTTAGTACTTATTTTTTTCGGTTGGTTGTCAAGGCAACATTTCAATTTTATTTTTTTTTAAGTTTATATAATTTTTTGTAAACAATTTGAATAGTTTTGGTTTTAGTTAACAATGCATTATAGCTATTTTTATATTCTATATCTATTCTGTTTTGTCTGTTTCGAAGAAAAAAAAATTGGACTAATAAATTAACATAGAATAAATTTCTGTTTTTATTATTGACATGATCAATTCTGGTTATTAATATAGTCACTAATATTGACTAGTTCTTATATTGGTGTCACTCCATGCCACCAGTATTTACATAAAATATAGTATGTATTTAGTGCACATATTTTAAATAATATATGTATGCATTCTCTCACACACACACACACACACACACACACACACGTTTGTTTTTGTGAAATGTGGGGACATTCCATAGGCGTAATGGTTTTTATACTGTACAAACTGTATTTTCTATCCCCCTACACTACCCCTACCCCTAAACCTAACCATCACAGGAAACTGTGCACACTTTTACTTTCTCACAAAAACTCATTCTGTGTGATTTATAAGCCTTTTGAAAAGTGGGGACATGGGTAATGT
>RJVU01057277.1:3865445-3898156 GCA_003731715.1 Anabarilius grahami
CATAATGTGGATTATATACATATATGTATGTGTGTTTATACCTTATTTTATGTAAATACATGCCTTATAGATATAATATTTAATGTAAATGCATAAATATATTAATAGAAATATATTAAAATTGTGTGGATATGCATTTCCTTTACCAGTATATTGGAAAGTATGTTTCTGTACTGCATATCTGTGCTGATATTTTGATTCTTGCATGTTGCCATGCAAAAGCTGACATGTAAATTCATTTGTTTTACATCTGCACATTCTGAAAAGCAGCCACTTCTACTGCAGAGGAATCTTTATGCCCCTAACAATAGCATATCTTATATAATGTGCGTATATGATGTTTCATTCCCACGTGTAGTTGTCTACATACAGTCTAACCCTCCCCGTCAGTGTTTGAATACTGGGACAAGTGGGGAGGAGCGGAGAGGGTCTGAAAATAGAGGAGTCTCAAACAAGGTCTGCACTTTACCCTGCGCAACACCTTGTGACTCCGTGTGTGTGTCCTCGTGTTCACAGTGTGGCGGTTACTTGAGTCCAGGAGCGGGAACTGTGCCATGCTGCAGTCAGCTTTGAGCTATATTAGATGGTCTGTGTCGCTAGCGACTATAGCAAACACAACATACCTTCTCTTAAATTACGAGAATTGCAGACTCGGTCTGGGATCGGATGGAGTTAGACAGGTCGATTCCGGAATAGTGGAGATGTTTTCCACAGCAACAAGTGAAGTTGCTCATGTTGGTTTATCAGACAGGCAGAGCAGCAGAAAAGGAGACCAGAAGGCAGACTGGCTTTAACATAGGCACAGAAAGTTATAAATAAACGTGGTTGCATTTTGTACTGTTTGCTGGTTTGTTTTGTTGCTTCTTTTATTTACTTGTGCATGCTTCATTTACAGCTCCCACTAAAAGTTAATCTGAGATGATAACCACAAGATTATTTTTTTTTTTTTAAAGAGTCTCTTATACTCACCAAATCTGCATTTATTTAATGATACAGTAAAAATAGTAATATTGTGAAATGTTATTACCATTTAAAATAACTATAATAAAATAAAATAAATTGCTATTTGCATATTTTTTAAAATGTAATTTATTCCTGTGATCAAAGCTGAATTTTCAGCATCATTACTCCAGTCTTCAGTGTCACATGACCCTTCAGAAATCATTCTAATATGCTGATTTGCTGCTCAAGAAACATTTCTGATTATTATCAATGTTGAAAACAGTTATACTGCCTAACATTTTTGTGGAAAACATTATGCATTTTTTTAATTAACAGAAAGTTTAAAAGACATTATAAACGTCTTTACTGTCACTTTTGATCAATTTAATGCATTTTTGCTGCTGAATAAAATATTAAGTTCTTTCGAAAACTTTCAATTTTTTTAAATCGTCACATATAGTGGAGATAGTTATGATCAGAGAAAAAGTGAGATTATCATTTATTTAGCAGTGAAATCAATGATGCTCTTTAGCACTGCATTCACACGGGGCGTCGGCGTTTGACAGAGGGCGTGTCTGAAGCTTGGCACTGATGTGACCGTCAGCCAATCACATTATTTTCCGGTGTTGCATGAACTCAATTGGCTAGCGTCTGCACTAGGGTATTTGCATAAGGCGATCTGATTGGCTGACGCCCACGTTTGGCGCTTTAAAAGTTGAAAATTTTCCAACTTCTGCCGTGTGCAACGCCAGTGACGTGACACAACGGAATCCACAATTCAGTGCAGCAACGCATGACGTCACCCATTCAAAGTAAATGAAAAGCGTCAGCGCCAACGTCCCATGCATCATAACACTGTTACAATTCTGGGAGAAAATGTAAAGTTTTAAATGTAATTAAGGTCTGAGTTCACATTTAAATCAAACACTAATCACCATAATGGTGACAAAAACTATTTACAGTATTATGCCAAAGCTTAATGTTTTACAGTAATTTGGCATTACCACATCAAATAAACTTTCCTGAACTGATTTTACTGAAAAATGAAATTGTTGCATCTCTTAAGAGTGCTTAGAATTGAACATTTCTTGAACTCTGTCTGTTTCTGTAGGGAGTGGTATCTCAATGGCAACTACTTGGTGGTGCTCGTGTCTTTCTCTGTCATCCTGCCTTTGGCTCTAATGAAACAGTTGGGTGAGTCGATCATTTCTACTTCAATCTATCTCATCCCTCTCTTCATCTCATGAAAGTGGGTTTCATCAGCCCACCGAGTGTACGTTTGACCCAGTCCAATGGACCGCTCATATTACAGAGCACAAGTTCAAGCACTTTAAAAGCACATTCTGTTCTCATATGAAGCAATAAGTGAAACCAATAAATAACAAAAGTGGCAGCAAATGTGTTTTTCTGAGAGCAACAGTGACCATGCACACATGTTTTGATGTGTTTTTAGTAATTGAATCATGTTGTCCTTGTCAGTATTTCTGTCTGGTAAGCTCTGTCAGCAGAGATTAGCTCCTGAGATGAGCGATAACTCGCTGCGCTTTTCTTAGCACATGCATTTATAGTTGCAAGGATTCAGGCTTGAATGCACGTAAGCAGCATGTCGATTGACAATAGCACTGTGACGGCATATTGACGTGCTTCGCTATATTTTCATTTTCAGGTTACCTTGGTTATTCCAGTGGTTTTTCACTCAGCTGCATGGTCTTCTTCCTCAGCGCGGTAAGTATTTGCAATCATTGTTATCATCATAATCGGATATTATTAGTCAATATGAAAACAAAATTCACCGTCTTGTTATTCCAAAGTAAAAAAATGATCAAGACATTCATAAATCAATTATTTGGTACAAAAACTCACTACCATCCTGTCCCTGTATCTTATACTTATAAACATATTTCAGAGTGTGTTGATTCGCAGATCCACATAACAGTTCGCCCACACACTTTTCCCAGAGGTGTTTTAGAGGAAGGAACATTATATCATATGTACACCCAGCAATACTGACTAATGAAATACTGACTCAGACTGACTTCAAAAGAAGATGACTGAGGCTTTTAATTGGTTGTAATTTGTTACATTCTCTTGGGATAAATATGGTCTATAATGTTTCACAAGTGTAATGTTTGTCATGGGGTGTTCGGCCCTTTGAAGAATATTAATGTTTTCTGTTTTTGCTATTTGACCTGCTGTTAGGGATAATTATTTTTAACCCATTGTGGCTTTATATGTCTATTTGCCAACAGGACATTTAGCTGTTAGGAATGGGCCTATTATGAATTGTATTGTATTTGATATTATAATTGAATAATGAAATTACACAACAGTCAATCATGAAATCATGATAATTGCATGGCTTCAAAACATTGATCACAATATCCAAATTCCTTATTTTTATTCATTTTGCTGTCATTTTTGTAGTCCAATTGATTTGGCGGCAATTAGTGTAATACACACAGGTCGTTCTCAGGTTCTCGGATGAATTATAAGTTGAGTAGACAAAATGCCCGCACTAGTAGTCTTTTTGTTCGATTGTCTGTATTTCCATCCATTTAAGGAAAAGACCAGACAGTGAACACTAGAAACACAAGGGCTTAAATACACACAGGGGTAAATTGGATAACAAGACACACCTGGGAAGGCAATCACGAGGGACCAATCATAAAAAGGACAACAAAACTAATAGAGGAAACAAAACAGAGAGCATGTGACAACTCTATCCTCTGTCCCTTTCTTTATTTTTAGGTCATCTATAAGAAGTTCCAGATCCTGTGCCCGTTCGAGGAGTTCTCGGCCAATAGCACGCTGGCTCGGTCACATTCAAACGTAACCGTTAACCACGCCCACAGCTACCATAACGGACATGTGATGGAGGATGACTCCCACTGCAGCCCGCAGATGTTCACCGTGAACTCACAGGTATTGTATAGTATTGTATAGAAAGAATAGCACATTTTTGTTTGTGCCTTTACATTCAGACTCATAATTAAATAATTGACAGACTGAGGTGGCCTTTGCAATTTTAAGGCCCATTTCAAAGAAAGCCAGCAGGTGGCAGAAAATCATTGGCTGCATCCAAAATCGCATACTTCCCTACTATATAGTAGGAGGAAAACTGTATGTGACAAAAGAAGTATGTTCGCATTCATATAAAAATTCTCTTAAAAGAGTAGGCAATGACCTGTTACTTCTGGTGAGATTCTGAAGTGTGCATACGACGGACACTTTACTATCCCATGAGGCCATGGTAGAGGATTTGTAAATGGCAACGAAGTGATACAACTGACGCTGGTAGGTCACATGACAATGACAACATGGCGAATGTAGTACGTCCGGATTACATTCATACTAAACACATCCATACTATATACATTCATACTTTTTAAGTGGTCAAGATTAGTATTATTCAAAATTAGTACCTACTCAAGAGAGTATGTGATTGTGGATGCAGCCATTAGGTGCGTTCGAATTAAAGCGGCACTGCGCAGACTGATTAGAGAGCAGACGGCTCTGTATTCTCTCACTGTACTTTGATGTCATACAGTGATCGGTCTGCGCAGTGCCGCTTCAAGTCAAACACACCTATTGTTTTAAAGAGTGAGTCATTGAATCATTCAGTCAAGCAATTTGTTCATTCAGCGGTTGATTCATTCAGGGACAAAGCAAGTGACTTGCTGCGTCCGAAATCGTGTGCTGAGTAGCTGCTACATTTGATGAATGAATGAATATGGGTAGTATGAATGAAATTCAGATGTAGTACATCCGCCATGTTGTTACAGGTTATCCGGGGACTACTCTTTTGGCGTACTGTTTTTCTCATACTCTAGTAGGGAAATATTCGATTTCAGACACAGAGACTGTGTTTATGAGTGAGTCGTTGAGTAAATCATTAGATCAATTTGTTCAAAAAACGCGGATTCATTCAGTGTTGCTCGGCAGACGCACAGTTGCTCAACTGTGGGTTTGTTTGGAACTATTTTTGTTGGAGAAATAAAAAACAATATTCTCATTCACCTAAAAATATCATTCACCTGTTTATTGAACTGTTGTATAAAATCCATATCACATTTGCAATCATGGTGATATTCTTGCTTGTATGGTATTGCTTAACTATAACCTGTAATGAATATTAAAAACAAGATCTCATACAGGGACATCAGAATGCACTAAAAAGCACTGTCTGTTCCACAGACCGCATACACCATCCCCATTCTGGCCTTTGCTTTCGTGTGCCACCCTGAGGTCCTGCCCATCTACACTGAGCTTCGCAAGTAAGTCGACTGCATTGATGCGGCACTGCAACTGCATTCTGTGTTTTGTGCAAATAGAATAAATAACAATCTCATACATTTCCCCCTGCAGCCCAACTCAGAGGAAGATGCAGCACGTTTCCAACATTTCCATCTTGATCATGTACACTATGTACTTCTTAGCTGCTCTCTTTGGGTACTTAACATTTTACAGTAAGTTTTACACTTTACACTGGACGAGTTCTTGTATTTGGTCCATGTTTTGCACTGAATTTTGTGTTGTATGTCAAATTAAAAACAGTCAAGCTTTTGTTAGGAAATGCAACACATAGACTGTTAACTGATTTGCATAATTCCTTTAGCGAATCAAAAATAGTGGCTGTAAAAATAAATGCTATCAAAAATCATTTTGCTCCGTTTATCTGTTTTTGAATGCAAGAACCTGTCCTGTTTGATTGCAGTTTTCATATTTTTTTAGAAAAGGTTTTACTTGATTTTATTCTCTGATTATGAATACTTTTTTTGTTTAATTGTTTTCCCTGTTTTTGTGCCTTGAGAAGCTTGCATTTAAGGTGCTGTGTAAAGTAAAGTTATTATTATTATCATCTCAATGTTTGAATATTCAGATGAGATCGCCCTGAATAATTCAAATCAGGATGTAGCGCTCAGCATGTGTTGTAAAAACTGCAAACTAAGTAGACAAATTCCTTTTTTCCGCAGCTAACGTTGAGCCCGAGCTCCTGCACACATACAGCAGGATCGACCCCTACGACACTCTCATCCTCTGTGTGCGTTTGGCTGTCCTCACCGCCGTTACACTGACTGTTCCCATCGTTCTGTTCCCAGTGAGTTTCATATCTTCATATGTTCATATCTTATATAGAGATTGTGCTATACTGTTTTTACCACAGTATATCCAAAGTGTGAAAAAAAACAGACATCAAGCAAAAAAAAACTAGCCTGCTCTGTAAACTGTAATGCAGGTGGGCACTTCTTTGATTATAACAGGAGTGATTTTAATTTTGACTCTTTGTGATGTACCACAAGAACTTCCTTTTGTTTGTGAAGCATTTAATCCACTTGATTATCAAAATCAGTACTGCAAGGTTATGCATTCCTGTAGCTCAAACTGTAGAGCGCGGCGCTAGCTATGCCAAGGTCATGGGTTTAATTCCCAGGAAAAGCAAGAACTGATAAAATGTAAATGTGTACCTTGAATGCAATGTAAGTCACTTTGGATAAAAGCTTCTGCCAAATGTATAAAATGTAATACAGTGGTTCTCAAACAAGGGGGTCAGGACCCACTAGGGGGCTTCAGCAAAAGAATTTAAGATGATTTAAAATGAGACAAAAAAGTTTTAAGAGAAAGCAGCTAAAAATCTAGATATAAACTGACATATTTCTTGATGTAACTTGTTCCCTTTTAAATTTTTTTATTTACATTCTTGGAAAACCTTGATATATGGGAATTTTAAAAATGTGATTTCTAGTTGTGGAAAAGTCCACTTATTGAAATCTTAAAAAGTCATGGAAATTACTAGTTATTCTAGTTTTGTCAAGCTCTAAAATATTTTATCGGGTAAAAATAGCTAAGAAATAATTTAAAAAACTTGTAATCTTTCAAATCTCCTGTAACCACAAATGGCTTGAAACTTCTGGAATTCTGAATTAAGTTATTTTAATTTTATTTATATATAATTATTTTATTTATTTTAATATATTTCCACACCTAGTTTCTGTAAATGAATGAAGTAGTCCAAAAGGTTGAGAACAACTGATGTAATATATGGACCATTTTAGGTTGAATAATACAGCAAAAATAACAGTATTGTGATATACACTGTTATTGTGATATAAAATGACTCATGCCGCCCACTCTTAAGAGGCATATGGAAAAGAGTAGACAGATTCGGCTTGCTGTGCAGAATGAGCTCAAAGGGGCTCAAATGTTGCTTAAAGTCATTTCAGTCATTAAAAATGAAATAAAAAGGATCTGCTACTTCTTCTCAAAGGTACGGAGAGCCATTCAAGAGATGGTGTTTCCTAATAAGACCTTCAATTGGATCCGACACATCGCCATAGCTGTCATTCTCCTGACTTTCATCAACATGCTGGTCATCTTTGCCCCCAACATCCTGGGCATCTTTGGCATCATTGGTGAGTCCTTTGATCCTCGCTGACCCAAGAGCCCAAAATCCAGACAGGTCAAATATGCTTTCTGAGAACCTGGAAATAGAAGGAAACAGTTCTGTGTTCAAACATGTGTCTGAAATGCCAAAGCAAAGACTCACGTTGGCGTCACTTGTTTGTCTTGCTTTCTCAGTATGATTAAGGGACACTGACACTGGCATGGCCACTGTCTCTGGCCTTGAGAACAGCTTCAAATGTCACCATTGCTTGTTTGAACCAATAATGTTGTGCTGTTAAATCAATATTTTTGTGTTTATCTCATATTACTGGAAAGAAGGTGAGTGTCAAGGTTCTATTTGATCATAATGAAGAGGAAAACAAAACAGATCAATGATAATGTTTTTTTTTTTTTTTTTTTCAGGTTTATAAACTAAAATTCATGTAGTATTTTTTTTAAATTTGAATAATATTTCATGCAGCAAAATAATCTCATTGAAAGGGTGAAATACTTGAAAAAAATGTTAATGCATTATCTTTTATTATTGGCTAAAAAGGCAGTTAAGTTTTGTTTTTAAAATGTACAATATTTTTTACCTCACTTGAAAATGTCACACTCAAGTTTATTCAAGGTGTAAGTAAAATGTGAGTACTTTTAAAAGTTTTTTTTTTTTTTTTTACATTAACCAATGAGTCTTACTGTGATGCTCATAAAATAAGACTCAAATGATATTTGTCCAACATGGGGTTTTCATTTAACTTTTCCATTCTCATTTTCATCAGCAAAGACAACGTCGCTGGAATTGTAATTGTCATCATGTTTAATTGTCATCAGTGTCAGATTTAATTGGATTCAGTTTATTAGCTAATCAACTTTTGTCCTGTTCTTCCTCCTCCAGGTGCAACATCTGCTCCGTGCCTTATCTTCATCTTTCCTGCTGTCTTCTACATCCGTATTGTTCCAAAGGATAAGGAGCCCATGCGCTCTACCCCCAAAATCTTTGTAAGTTATGCTTGTATGATTTATGGCTACCCAGTAGGAGAGAGAAGTACATTCATGCATCGCCAGGTGTTTGCATCACACTTATTCAAGGTTTATGCTACTTTATATCAGTTAGACTCTAGCTATGTTTCCATCCAAAACTTGGGCACAAAATTGGAATATTGCCTAAAACATTTGTGAATAAGCACCGTTTCCATCCTATGTGTTCAAGAGAACAAAATTTGTGACTTCATGAGAAATTATCTTTAACAAAAATGGAAGTTGCTGCAATCAGTGAAGCCACTATGGTACAATTTATTTTAATACATCATAAATTATGCACTTCAGATTGCGCAGATGAAATGCAATAAACGCTGTCACATTATCTTGCATTCAAATGCTCTGTGTTTTGTGAGATGCTTCTGGGAGGTCATTATACCAATTCATTCTGATGACAGACATTGGCTCAGACATTACTAACATTTGAGATGCTGTGTGATGAGATTGGTCCACTGGTTCATCCAGTTATCCAATCACATCCTCTGTTGAGGCAAAATCATGTGAGTTTTTTTTGTTGCGCATCGAGGGATTTATTTGCTAAATGTGTTTCCATCATAAATTATGCATGTCTTCTTATCGTATCAGCCACAATTGAGCACATACATTTTTTTATGCACATTTTTAGAATTTATGCGCATCTTGGCTTTTCCATCCAGTGTGTTTTTTATGCAAAATCCCAAAAATTGCATAAAAATAGGTGGATGGAAACAGCTTTTAATATGGCTCAGCTGAGCTGTTTTCTTTGGCTCTATAGACCTTGTGCACCTGAGAAACAAGCGTGGCCATCTTTAGAACTTCTGTTTCTGCGGTAGCTCTGTATATTTCAAATGGCATTGCTGTGGAAGAGTTATTAATTAGCTGAAGTGGATTTACTTATTGTAGCGTTAAAGGGATAGTTCACCCAAAAATGAAAATTATCCCATGATTTGCTCACCCTCAAGCCATCCTAGATGTATATGACTATATTCTGTCAGACGATCTGAGATATATTTAAAAATATCCTGGCTCTTCCAAGCTTTATAATGGTAATGAATGGGGGGCGAGATTTTAAAGCCCAAAAAATTCATCCATCCATCATATAAATAATCCATACGGCTCCAGTGGGTTAATAAAGGTCTTTTGAAGCTTCGAAACTAACTTCCAGCAGACAGCTGTATGCATACTGCGCAAGCCGACTTGTGCCAAATGAGACATGATGTATGACGCAGGATGTAGAAGTAGCGTAAGCTTAGACGCCTCTCATGGTTCAAACAAATATGGCTGGGCAACAAACTCAAGATCTGACATTTCCCTTTAAAAATTGTCGTTTTAGACTTCTAATTTGTGACGGGTGTTTTGTTTTGCTCGATCCTCTGCGCTTCCACATTCATCATTACGTTATTACATCTTCCGCCGCAAATTGATGCGTACGGCCATCTGTTGGAAGCTAGTTATTATATTTAATTAAGTTTTAAATATGGATATTTTTCTTACAAAAACCCATCGCTTCACTTCAAAAGGCCTTTATTAACCCCCTGGAGCTGTATGGATTATTTATATGATGGATGGATGAATTTTTTGGGCTTCAAAATCTCGGCCCCCATTCATTACCATTATAAAGCTTGGAAGAGCCAGGATATTTTTAAATGCATCTCCAATTGTGTTCATCTGATAGAAGAGGGTAAGCTTGAGGGTAAGTAAATCATGGGATAATTTTCATTTTTGGGTGAACTAACCCTTTAATGAAAGTTATGTGAAAATTTATTTATTTAGGATAAACCCCTTGAGATGTAGCATCTCGTTTTCGAGGGGGTCCCAACATTCAAAATTAAAAATTACATAATTAACAATACAAACACAACACAGAGAAAACAAAAAAAAACACACAGTGACAGTCTCAAGGGTAACATGTACAGTCAATCTTAAAATAAGATATCAAACATTGTTTAAACAACCCAAATTATGTAAATTATTCCAATCCATTGGTGCTTTGAACCTAAATGCTCTTTTACCAATTGTTTTTTTTGCACGAGGAACCAAAATGAGCATTGTAATATTTGAAGCGGATGTCATAATGAATGTCAGTAGACTGGGAAGATTTTAAAACGAGTGGTTCATTCATAAATCCGTAAGATCTTACCTTCATGCAGTGGAAATACAAACCAGAAGACAGAACTCAACGAGCGCAGTGCCGAAAAAGGGCCGGGGCTACACAAGGTCTATATCATCACAATATATAACATTTATCTCTCTCCTATTGGAAAAAGACAGAGATGCATTGTAGAAATACTTGTTGTTGTACCCTTTTGAAATATTTTTTAAAAAAACTCATTAATTTGACCAGAATGTCAGTTTATGAAACACATTTATTTGATTAATGACTGAAAATGTTTTTCTCTTTTCTCTCTCAGGCTGCTTGTTTCGCTGGACTGGGTGTGTTGTTTATGATAATGAGCTTGAGCTTCATCATCATTGATTGGACAACAGGCAGTGGCAGTGCTCTGGGTGGCCACTAGGAGACAAACTCTGATGAATGTGTGTTTGTGTACGTGGCTTTGTATGAGAGTGCGTGACGTATGTTTAGTTAGTGATGTAACATACTGGAAGATGATCAGATTTATTTTTATCCGTATTTTTCTGCCTGTTATGACACAGAGAATGCACCGTCCCACTGTAGGAAGGGAAAGGTGAGGGGGACCCAAAACAACCATTTTCCACAGATAACCTGCCATCAGACAATGGAGAAAAATGGCTTTATTTTAACACTTTTGATAAATTCAGACTGATGTTATATATTTTAAAACATGTCAATTATTTATTCAAGGTTTAGTACATCCTCACTTATCCTGTAGAAATATGCTGTTATGGCCTGTCATCATTTTTTATAGTCTCTCACTCAGTTTTATCAACCCGAGCCCTTATACTTGACACGACTGTACTGTAGAAACACATAATCGCACCCTTCTAGATTTCTTTAAGTGACAGCAAATGCATTGTACAATAGTGACCTATATATATATCAGATTTTTACATATTTAATGTGTGTATTACTCTGCCCATATAGAACAAGGAGATTGTAGAAGTTTTGATCACTCTCTGGGAGTCGAATGAAGCCAGCTAGTTTAGTAAAGATGGGTCGGTAGATGGTTTACTCTCCAGCGGGCTTTGGACAATCAGTGAGTCACATTACCACCTATTTCAGGTACTGCACGATTTCAGTGTGCCAAAGCAAAGGATTTCCATAATCAAACTATCATAAAGTATATTTTCATAGAATGCAAGGCTTGCCTTGATCACATGGAGATTTGAACAGTGAAAAATGTATTTATTTAAATGTATCGAATATATTTTGCAGTTCACTGGATGAGTATTAGTGTATGTTATAGTATTGATGTGTACAATAACCTCGTCCTTTATCGTTTTTATGTGTATTGCGTTGAAGATCTTAATGGCTGAATGCAAGTTCCTGCATATTCGAGGCCATTTACGCAAATGCCAGATAAGGACCTCATATACATATACAAAACTATATTTTACTTGAAATAGACATAATCTCCCCTGTATTAGAATTCCAACAATCATATTAAGCATTTCACTGCAGTGAAGTTTAAGTGATTTCGTTTGGAAGCTGCTTTGGAAGAAATATCTCACATGAAAAAGGTTGTAAATGTTATGTTTTTTTCTTCACATCTGTGTTCTTTTTCTTATCTGAGTATTTATGGACCCTGCTTTTGGTATTAGCAGTAGTTAATGAACCAGCTGAAATGTAGAAACACGAAAGACATCAGTATTATTTGTCAATTTTAAGGAAATAATATGCTTATTCTGTGTTTGAAATCTCTCGCTCTTACTCAGTGGTTCATGCGATGCTTTCAAAACTGTAATGTGTTCAGATTCTGCCAAAATACTGTGCTGTGTAATGCACAATAAGTTGTGCTAATATGATGTGCAGATTGATGACTAGCTAAGGTTGGTAATGGCAGATATTGGTAAACCATGAGCAAACATGAGTTATTGTGCAACAGAAGTGAGCATGCCTTTAATATCACCAAATAATTAGACTTTCATTTGGAATATATGAATTGACATGGCATTGATGCTGACATGGTAGTTCAGTTTGCACTGTCAACAAAAAAACAAACTGAACTTTACGCTGGAGATTGAAGTACAATGCCAGTGGTCCCCAATTGTCACTATTTAACATGGCAGTGATGTTTGTTATGCAACTCTTGCTTTATTTTCCTTTCTCTGATCATTTGATTCTTATTTGTACTTTTTAATTCTTAATATCCTAAAGAAAAAGTGCCTCACATTACAACCAGCTACCTTAAATATCCTTTAGATACTACCTAATTTTTTATTTTGCCACTGATCACCATATAGGTGCTGGTTAAATAGACTTTAACTTTTTTTATCCTGGTTACAATGAACGCTAATTTGTAATTGTATTATTATACTTAACTTTATTTGAAATACTCTTTTAGTTAAGTTATAGCTTTGCTGGGTATATTATATTTGCTTCAACCAAAGTAGCATTAGATTAAAGAAATTCAATTGATAATTCTGTATTGTGATTCATATGTAATGCAAAAATGATAATGACTGTAAATGTTATTTTGTCTCAATGCTGCCCAGTTCTTCAAACAGGTGTAGCTAATATTTGTTATATTTAATCTGGTACGGATCATCCGGAACTTTTCCTCTCAATAAGGAAAACACATTATTTACATTTATATACCACACTTATTTAATCGATACAGTTGGGTTCATATGATAGATTGTTTAGTTCATTCGTATATATTGTATATAAATGTAAACCGCTTTTGTGTTGCATATTTAGCTTGTATAGTGTAAATAGCAGAACCACTTTGACAATAAAAAAGCTGTTTTTAAACCTGTATGTGAGTTTTTGTATTTACTATCATTCATGCCAAAAATAACATCATGACTTTCTGGGGTGTCAATATCAAAACTAGATCATAAATTTACTTTCAAGATTGTAATTACTGTGATTAGTTTTTCTAACACTTGAGGGCGATGCTTGCAGATCCAAAGTGTCAGATATAATAACCTAAACCTGCATTAAACTGCATTTTACATGTAGCTTATTATTCTTATTATTTATCTGCATAAAATTGTGCCCTTGCTGTTGAATATTTAATAGGTTTTTGCCGAGGCACAAACGTGCTATCAATCTTGATGTTCAATTCGCGAACGAGTCGTTCTTCTGACTCGGTTCTTTTCGAATCGTTTCATTCGATCTGATTCGCACAACTCTTGTTTATCACTTATGAGTGAACCGTGAGGTGATGAGTGACAAGTCAGAGACATGCATTTAATTCAGCGTAATGCAAAATTCTTCATTCACAAACAAAAGTGCTTTAAATCTCCCCTAAGCATTCCTCTTTTTCTTGCTGAATTTAACTCCTTTATTTTATCCCTCAGACTTATAAATAACAAAAAAAGTGCAAAATTTTTGATGCATTATGATGATTTATTCAAAGATGTGTTTTAACCTAATTATTGTGCTTTTCTTTTCTTTATTATCTCATATTGACGTATGCAAACTCAGGATATTTGTTTTCTGTTCTTTTAATGTATAATTATTCATTGTAACAGACGCAACCACGCTTTGTTTCCCTGATCTTGTATGTATGTTCGAATTTTGCAATTAAAAAAAAAAATAAATAAATTTTTTTTTTTAATTCAGCGTATAAAATTATGGATTACATGGTTGTAAGCAATATTTAGCTATATATGTAGGCTATTTTACTACCAAAAATGAATATAATGGCACATATGGGACATCTGGAATGATTCAAGTTAATTTGCCACTTCCTTAAGTAATTTTTATTAAAAAACAATGTAACAAAAATTAAGAAAATAGTATTTAATATATAAGATAATGTTATTATTCTCATTAAATTAAATTTGTTTTTGTAAACCAACAGTTAAGACAGAATTGATGTAGGCTACTGAAAAGATTTTGTGTGTATGTATATTTCATTCTTGTTTAAAAAGAAGAATCAATGAATCATTTTTAACTAGTTCAGTGAACCATATGAGCAAACCGATTCGCAAAAATGATTCGAACATCCCAACACTAAAGTTGTTCGGAATCAGCAGCAGCAGAAAACTACTGCATTTCCCACAATTCACGGGCAGTTGTTCATCGGTGGGTGGGTGTTGCACGCTTTGGCTTTTTCACATTCTTACGCTCTGTTTATTCCTCAGAAGAAAGCAGCGCGAGTGGAGCGCCACGCCGAACGCTGCAACGTTCTGAATTAGAATTTTGAAATATTTAGAATTTGCCCGCGCCAGGATCGATATGCAGAACATCTAAATTTTAAATTCTAATAAAGGAAAACGAATACCAGAGCTGTTTGGCGGCAGAATTTCTCAAGAGTTGGATATTTTTTCGCGTTCAAAGAAAGGCACCTGATTCAGTGCGAGCAAATGATTTTTATGTCAAGAACTGTGAGCGGTAGATGAAAGCGCCGACATCGCGGCTGCTCTTTGATCTGAAAGGAGGCGCTAAAGGAAGGAAGCAAGATTGATTGATTAATTCGGTGAAAAGCAACTTTTTAATCGCGTCTAAACATTCAACCCCTCCTGATTGATGGAGAATCACAGGACGGGCATTGTCGGGATCAAACATTTAAAATTGTGACACTTTGCGCCTTTATATCACATCTGTCAATCCACGCGGCGTCTTTATAGTTTACAGTTCTTGAGCGGAACGGACTGATCTGACCCATTCTTTGAAGTTTGACTTGCGCACGGTTCGATCATGGGCTGCACGGTGAGCGCGGAAGACAAGGCGGCCGCCGAGAGATCAAAGATGATCGACAAAAACCTGCGGGAGGATGGAGAGAAGGCGGCGAGGGAGGTGAAACTGCTCCTGCTCGGTAAGTCATGGCACGTCATGTGTGTGTGTCATTTTCAGCAGGTATGTGTGTTCAGAAGGCTCCCGCGAAAGATTTCGTTTCCCAGTGCTATTTGTCACATGCTTCCATAAAAACAATATGCCAGTTCTTTGCTACTCGTTTGGAAGAGATAAATATGTTTAGTATGATTTTGAGGTATGATGTGCGGTTCGATTCTTTTAGTGATGGATAAACAGGACGGATGCAAAGCAAACACACCAGCTTCCGTCTAATGCTCGGCTGTTGTCTTTCATTTGAGACTTCAAACCACAATATTGGAAGAAATGTCATGTTTTTGGACATGTACCTCGCAAATACCATAGTATACGTTGAAGTACTTTTGCTTTCCATATAAATACTATGGTGTTACCGTGTATTCTAGGCATTTTTACATGATCCGTGCATGATAAGACATGTGAGCACATGCACATACATTCCGTGGTGGCACATTGGAGTAGCATGATGTTTTGGACATACCATTGTAGCAGTATGGTATGAAAGTTCTATGGTATAGTGATGATATTAGATGGTGATACTATGGTACTTCCAAAAGTATTATGGCACTTTTTTTTTCTTTTGTAAATTATATAAAAAATACCATGTTATTACCATCTGTACCATGCTCAAGACATGTTTTTGTATGGGGATGCATTAAAAAACCAGCACTCCAGTATCTCAGTGCTTTGTCAACACTGTTATATGTGACATTTAATATAAATAACAGTTTGCAGAGTGCATAAGTGATCTAGATGCTGCATATCGTGTGTCATCTAGTTATATCATCATTATCAGTCGTGTTGATTCATTTAGTATCGTTTAGCTTTTTCAGGTCAATTGCAGATGTTCTCCAATGGAACTGCATTAATGCATTATGTAACTCTTCTACTATACAGTACTTCCATTAGATACTCACCTCTGCATTGGGGGGGAAAAAAAAAGTTATTAATGTTTAATTATGTGGTTTCCATGGATGCTGCATTGTCCGTTATGCTCATGTGTTTAGGACTTGTCATAAATAATCTCAGCCCTCTATCGCTATTTTGTATCAATAGCTTGGCATTATATGAAGAGGAAGATACACACATGCTGTTTGACTTTTAGCTAGACGAGCAGGTTAGAAATAAACAAGAGTCTGCAGGTAGTGCACTTGTCGAGTAACCCTGCTGTGAGAATCAGATAAGTACAGCACTAAACAAAAAGACTTCACCATTCAATTACACTTAATTAAAGCTGAGTGCTCCTGCTGTAACCAATCCATTTTTATTCTGGCAGGTCCATTGGTGGTAAATGAAAGCGAGCTTGATTCTGAAAATGACTTGGGTTGGGGGATACTGCACGATTCTGTAGTTAATTTATGTTGATACGCATCTGTTTAAAAGTCAGTGGATGTTCTGGTAAAATACCTGGATCAACTAAATGATCTGTACAAAATCATACTTTACAATCCGGTATGTATTAGTGATGTTTGCAGTTGTTTTTTTTTATGGGCAATAGATCTTAGTTGGGTTAGATGCCATATTGAATTTAACACAGATGAAAACAAAGCTTACAGACTTACAGTTGTTACAATGGCAAGCACTGTATAAAGGTCCAAGATCATGTCATTTTCACAACTTTCAGAATTGTTTCATGGGGTTTTTTTCTGCTGAAATATATATTTTTTTCTTTCAGAAAGATGGAATGTACATGTTATTAAACAACATTGAACACACTGTACTTCTCTCTTTCACTGCCTCATTTTCATTCCTGTCAACTTAAATGGCACCACCCTGATTAAGATCTATAGCACAGTGAAAATCTCGACTCATCATATTTAGTTTCTTTTTTGCATGGATTTTTTTTTGCATGAGTTATATAAAAGTTTAGATAACTTTGTCAATTTAAATACATTGGACAAATCAACTGGATAAACAGTAAATTAAGCTAAGTTTACTAAAGTCAAAAAGGTGTTTTTTTTTTACAGTGCAATGTAGAGTGTATAGGGTGCACAATGGCTGTAGTATAATGTAGATATTAGTGCTGTCAATCACATTTTTTTTCTGTAATTAATCACGATTAAGAACATTTGAGTTTTTAATATTTTATAATTTCAGAGTTACTTTCCAAATTAATGTAGAAACAACTTAAAGGTACAATATGTAATATTTTTGCAGTAAAATATCCAAAAACCACTAGGCTAGTGTTATATTTTTTGTCCAGCTGATTACTAACAATATCTCTAATGTTTTCAACTACTTCTAAATCATGAGAAAATTCCCATTCTAAACAGTGACACGGGGCAGTGCAGTCGCCTGTCAATGACGTCAGTTACCCTTTGTTACCGCCTTTACTGACGTAGAAACCACATGACAACAGTGTCGTGGTGGACAAATGCGGAAGTAGTGTCTAGCGTCCAGCAAACCACTAGCTTGCTTCAAGCAGTTCCTTATTTACTTCTTGCACGTTTTATGGTGGATTGTGTTACTTATTTATGGAACATAATTACTGTTTACCATTTGCCGCTGGTTCTGTCGACAAGGACAGCTCCCGTAAACGAAAGCGTACGGGCCAACCAAACGACCCAAGAAGAGTTTGGGACAAGAGGCATACACGCCAAACGCGGGGCATCGCGTCTCTAGACCCGCGCGAGGACGCGTCTGATCCATAGTCTGATCGCGTCTTTGCATTGACTTTGTATGTAATCTACTCGCGCAAATCGTTGAACTCGCGTTTGCTATGTATGCCCACTTATTGTGTTTGAATGTACACGAGTGTATATATTTGTTGAACAAGTGGTAATCGTTTATATACAATTTAAAATATATCAAATGTTTTTAATAGTTTACATAACTATGTGAAGTGCATATTCTTAGGTCATAATGAAGTTGCAATTCTTCATGCTTTATTTTATATATTAAAAATGTGTTTTCTTGAAGACTAAAGTTTATGCAGGTGCATTTTGTTATTTACTGATTTTTTTACACTGTCTTATTTCACCTGACAAGTTAAACAATGTAAATAAATACAGTTAGTGTTATACAGAAATATGAATCAATTATTATTGCAAATGATATTGGTAAATTCAAAATAACATTTATTATTATTGATTTGAACACTTGAAACTGTGCTGTACCACACCATCGAATTGAACAAACATTCTAACATCTATGACTAAAAATTTCGATGTAAACCTTCCATTACTCGGGTCTAATTCAATATAATAAAACTATGACATCAAACACAACATTTATAAAACTTTACCTCATCCGTTAAATCCATGATTTATCTTTCCGTCGGATTGATGGCCGTCAGCGGTTGGGTAGAAGACAACAAATCCCATCATTCCACGCACCTTCTTAGCGTCATCAAACCACGCGATTGTTATTGTTTTGGTAGTGCGCCCTCAAGTGGCAGATTCTACGAACTGTACCTTTAAAGACAGTATATTTTAAATATTTGTTTAATGGCATCTTTTTAAGATACTTATTCACTGATACTAAAACTGATGTCATGAAATTGATTTTTTTTTTTAAACATTAATTATAGACATTCAACATTACAGTTTAACTAAAAGCTATTTCAACATTTATTAGGCTTTAAAATAAACTTTTAATTTAAGTGAACTTAAAACAATCTTCACATAAACCCATTATAATAAATGTCATATGTGGCCTTCCTTCCTGTTAGACATAATATACAGAAATTAAATAAAGTTATCAAACACTTTACATCTTCACTGCATAAATGATCAATTGAATTATAGATTAATCCTTATTAAAACTACAATTTTCTCCGTTACCTTTGTTCTTTGATTGACATTAATGACAGATATCACAGCAACTGGTTTATTAGGCTGCTGTCACTTTAAGAGCTGCCGCTGCCGAACATGACGTGGATCTTATTTTCTCACAACTCTTTAAGTTCATTTAGGACGTTATTTAACTCCTTTAAGACTGCTCTTATGAAGATACTCGACAAAACAGACATTTTGGCATAATTCTGTGTGTTATTGTTTGTTCAAGCGCGTAAGAGAGCTCGATACTGGCACGTGTGAGGGGAAAAAACGAATGCTGCGTTAGTTGCGTTAAATATTTTAAATGCGTTAAACTGAAAAAATGAATCACATGTTTTCATGTGCTAATTTTGACAGCACTAGTAGATATATTACGATTTTAAATTAGGTATTAGGTGTAAATGTCACAGATGTTGGATCTGTATTTTCTAAGCCGTCTTTTCAACCTTTAGCATGTTTTCGAAAGCTACAAGGGGGAGGGAGGCAACGAGAGAGGCTAACTGCCTGGCTTTTAACCTAGTGCACACAATTTATCACCAATCAGACATTTAGTTGAGTTTGGAAGTGTCAGAGTTTATCATAAAACAGATTACTTGACCGTTAATCTCTTAAAGTTAGTGTAGTTGCTTCAACTGTGGCTTAATTCTGCATCTAGTCTCCTCACACTTCAGTGCCGCCACGCCACCCTGAGCTGGAGCGTTTGTGTCCTGTATGTCATATCCTGTTAGTGGCGCAGCATGTGTGCTCTGATGCTGACAGCATGGGGACAGGTGTGACAGCAGCGCTCTCCTCAATACGCTATACCCTACGGAGAGAGCAAGCAGGAGCGAGAATACAGGGAAAACGTGCCCGGGGAATAGGGCAGACAGACTTTAGATGTAATCAAAAAATTGGATGAACTTAACTTGACACTGATTCCCGCTAGGCAACATATAACGTGTTCAACTTTAAAAATATCTTTATGTAAATAAATAAAAGCAATCTAGAAAGCGCATTCTACATTATTTATGTCCCAGGCTCATAGTGTTAAATCAGAAATGAGACAAGCATCATCATCACCCAGCGCTCAAGTCCTGACTGGTACAGTGTAAATAGGGATTTCCACACACCAGTGTTTACTGAGCTCCCACTAATGACTTCATACGGTCAGGTCTGAAAATGATAGATGACCACAGCAATAATCTCATGCTGTGTTATATCCTGTAAACACAGTGCAATTTCTCGTCAGCACCATATTCTGCCTTATTCAGCATTTTCACAGTATTGCTAAACGTACATCGTCAGTATGAAATATTCTGAATGTGAAAATGATGCTGGCTTGATTACTTTCCATTGTTTATTTAAGTCAAGCACCTGTCTTGGGTTGTACAGGTAGTTGTTTTAAAATTCTGTTGTTTAAGCCAAGAAGAAGACCGTTAAATTGTCACTTTTCACATTAGTGTTAATACAACTCCAGCACTAGCAATATAAACATGGAGAAAACCAATGAACTAAATTGGATGATGATGCACTTCAATTTACACGCGTTTATCTTATATGTTGCCAGGATATTGACCATAATCAGAATATAATCATGCACTGAAGGTACTCGGTGATCAGTTTAATATAGCAATATCTGTGTACATTTCTAAAGCAATCAGGATTTGAAAAACTGATTGTTAGACTTTATTGCTTCAGTGTAATTTTAATCAAATTAAATCCTGTAATGATGATGTCAGCCTCATTAGAAGCTGATTAAAGGGTTAGTTCACCCAAAAATGAAAACTAATTACTCACTCTCATGTCGTTCCACACCCCTAAGACTTTCGTTCATCTTCAGAACACAAATGACGATCTTTTTGATGAAATCTGAGAGCTTTCTGTCCTTCCATTGACAGCTATGTAACTGAAACTTTGACGCTTCAAAAAAGTTCATAAAGAGATTGTAAAACTAATCCATATGTATTGAGTGGTTTAGTCCAAATTCTCTGTCTCTGAAGAGACACAATCGCTTTATATAATGAACAGATTGAATTTAGGCTAATATTCACATAGAAACATTTATCAACTCACACATCAGTTGTGGTAAATGGAAGCTCAAGCAAGCTTGCTTGAGAACCAATGAAGTTCATTCTCGTGTTACGCAGCACTTTTGAGCTTCTGGAAGAGGTTGGTTCTCGCCTTGATATATACCCGTTAAGTATATATTTGGGTCATTGACAAATAAGGTTTTTAAAAGTGTAAAAAACCATAATGGAGATATAATTAATTTTGAAGTTTTATTAAGTGTTAACAATGAGATTATGTGGTTTTTATTATCAATTAACACTGCTTTTGTCTTTTTTTTTACAAGATGGACACAGTTTGTCACCAAAAAGTAATTCGGTTTAAACAAAATTTCGGTTTTGCGGAATGACACAATTGGTTATACTGAATGACGATATTTTCAAATAATGTTAACAGACTGATATCTAGCTAGCTAGCAAAAAGACAATCAAACATTTTATATTTGTACAAGTTTTCAAAATATTAAATTTTCCATGTTTTGTAGCGGTTGTACCGAATGGCCATGTGTATGAACAAGTGAAAACATGAATTTTTCAAATAGTTAAAAGAGAGTTAGTTACTTTGCTTCATGACCGTGTGGTCCTTTGCAGGTGTCTGAATGATGTCACATCCTGTCACATGATATTAACTGCATGACTTGATCTAAAATGGCCCCTTTATATTGGTTACTCCAAATGACATCAACAAAATTCATTTTTCCGGACATTCTTTCTCATAACAAAGCAATGACTTCTACACATAATTTTAATACCATTTTGCACTATATTGATATACGATGTTATAAAATCATGCTAGAATAAAAAATATATACATTTTGAGATATTTTAATCACAAATGAAATGGCTGTATTGGCCTTTGGACGGTTAAACCGAATGACCTTTTGACACTTTAAAATCGTTAAAATACATTTACATGTACCAAAATATAATTTTAACCATTTGGATTCAATAAAAGAGATCTATTTGTACTACCTTACATACTTTGGATGTCATATGTTTTTTTTTTATTAAGGCATTTGGACAAAAAAATGACCCGCAACGTCATCGACCCATTTAAGTATAAAAACATTTTCTCATTGCTGTGCGTTGTGGGATTGTTTTATCTGCAGTGGATATTGGAACATTTTCTCACAGGTTCTCCAGAATGAAGCATTTTACAGGCAGTGTAATTTGTTGTCTACAAATTGAGAACCACACCTATGACACCTACAAATGTTGTCTAGGTAGGAATTGAACTGTGGTTCAGACAGGCTGTTCATAATCATTTTTCCTAATAGCCTCTTTCACTCCTTACTCAGTATGCGTCACATGTTTGAAACCGCTTTGGTCAGAATTATTGACCTTGCCTCCTCTTCATGTCTCTGCCTTTTATGAGCAACCCACCATTATGACACATGTCTGGTGGTCATGGATACTCCCAGACTCTTATCGGTTGGGTTTAATTAAAGAAGTTGGCAGGACTTTTGAATGCCAGGAATATCCTTATATTTTAGCTTTGTTTTTACCCTCCAGAATGTGCCCACAACATGGACGGCAAGTGTTGAATCCGCAAACAACTGAGTCAAGGTCATGTCACAGACTCAGAGCAGGAAGTACTTTGTGGTCTTGTGTTTATGTAAACCAAGCTTCTTTAAACTCTTTCCTCATGCCTAAACACTTCATCTGTACTAGGTTGGCAAAACTCAAGGAAATTCCAAAAGACAAAAGCGCTGGGGACAAGAATGATGAGCACTTTCTTTGGGGAGTTTTTTTTTTAAAGGAGATTGGCCAGCGGCGGCAGTTACATCACATAACTAATGGAATTGTGCCACAGATTGGGGGCAAGTGACTGTCAGGAGGGTTCATGTGCTGGAAGCTGCTGTTATAGACACTCATGTTGAGAGGCTATTCTGGACTTTTTATGCAGGACCTTGACATTTCTATGTGTATATCACTTGTAAATCCCTGAGAAAGGGGAAAGTCTTTAGCTGCACATCATTTAACTGCAGACAAGGGTTGGGCAATATAGCTAGAATTATATGGTAATATTTTTCTCAAAATCATATCTCAGTTGCTGTTGGGTTGAAATAATGGTTAAAAAACACGGTATTCCTATTAATTTTAAGAAATATACTTATTTTTTTTACCCTACCATTTCAATGATTTAAAAAAATAGTACCTTTATTTAGCAACTATACATATTTAATTGATCAAAGGTGCCAGTAAAGATAATGTTAGAAAGTAATTCTATTTCAAATAAATGCTGTTCATTTGAACTTTCTTTTCTGAATGAATTCTGAAAAAAATGTATCATGTTTTCCACAAAAATATAAAGCAGCACAACTGTTTTTGACATCAAATCAGCATATTAGAATAGTTTCTGAAGGATCATGTGACCCTGACGACTGTAGTAATGATGCTGCTGAAAACATTTTCAAAAACAGCTATTTTACATTGTAATAATATTTCACAATATTACTGTTTTTACTATATTTTTGATCCAATAAATGCAGCATAAGACTTATTTCAAAAACATTACATTTTTACCAATCCCAATTTTTTAAATTGTAGAGTATATAATCAGAGGAACCAATATTTCAACCAAACAGCCGTTGTTGCTGATTAAATTCAAATGTGAAATGCAGTAAAATTTGATGTGGTGAGATAAGCAGTTGTTTTGTTGTACCCACTTTATTTCTATGCCCCATGACGCTTTGCGCGAATTATGGGTGTAACTTCCGTTAAACTAAACAATCAGTGAAAGGATCGCTCTGTGAACGCAATAAGATTTTTTTTAAACTGAGTACAATGAGATGACTTTATTCTACTCACCCTTCATCCATCGGATTTTAAAAGTGTAAAGCATCAACAAGGTACTTTCAACAGACCATGAATAACCCCAAAAGCACGATTCTTTCCAATGTTCATTAACTTCAGCATTACGTGATACTATTTCAAAGTTACTTCTGTCATTTTGACAGATAATAAATTGTATTTACCTGTGAAAACAAACCAAGAAAGAGACATGAGGTTCTGAGGAGAAAAACGAGCGATTCTTCGTACATTCCAGTGAAATATTAATGGGANACATGCCAATTCTTTCTGCATTCACCTTCTTTTTCTTCTGTCTGCTTCTTCTAGATTTCACTTTCTTCCTAATTCTCCCAGCTCTTTCAACCAGACAATAAGCAGTTGTTTTGTTGTATCCACTTTATTTCTATGCCCCATGACGCTTTGCGCGAATTATGGGTGTAACTTCCGTTAAACTAAACAATCAGTGAAAGGATCGCTCTGTGAACGCAATAAGATTTTTTTTAAACTGAGTACAATGAGATGACTTTATTCTACTCACCCTTCATCCATCGGATTTTAAAAGTGTAAAGCATCAACAAGGTACTTTCAACAGACCATGAATAACCCCAAAAGCACGATTCTTTCCAATGTTCATTAACTTCAGCATTACGTGATACTATTTCAAAGTTACTTCTGTCATTTTGACAGATAATAAATTGTATTTACCTGTGAAAACAAACCAAGAAAGAGACATGAGGTTCTGAGGAGAAAAACGAGCGATTCTTCGTACATTCCAGTGAAATATTAATGGGATGTATTGTAAATTAAATCGGGAGAACAGACCGCAAATGTGCAGATTATGTTGTCCCTTTTCATACCATTACAGCGGAATACAAAGGGGGGGAAAAAAGAAAATAATCATAAGGAAAAGAATGCAGCGACTGAAAAGAGCTCTTGCCATAGATATTCTTGTTATAACATGTCACGCTAAAATACCAAGCGTTACGCTATTCTCATGATGTCTGAAAGTAAAACATGAAGGAAAATTGACATCTCATGCAGTCAAACTGACAGATTGTAGGGCAACCTTATGATTTGAAATGATTAATTTTAATCTTTTTGAATGGAAGTTCCTCAAACCGGAAGTGCCACCCATAATTCAAAATGCAGTAGGCTTGTCAGGAATAAGGTGGATAGATCATCAAGAAACACATACTCATAATTTCACACAAAGCTTGACACGGCACAGTCTTTTGGGATAAAAGCTGGTGAATCTGTTGTTAAAAACCTAGGAGGCAAGTGGCTTCAGTGATTTATCAACTGCACTGTTTACATTTGGAGTGTTGAGTCATTGTGTTGTGTCTGTGTAACTTTGGCTCATGGTGTTCTAAAGGGGTAGGAAAGAGCAGAGGTCAGAGCAGGATACTTCCTGTCGGGAGACGTCCAGCACAGAGCGACAGCCCCAGACAGTGATAAAACGGTCATTGAAAGCAGCACCTTCTCCTTTTACCTTCAGATAGAGTGCAAAAACAACTCGCCAAGGTGACACCTCGCAGAACAGGTGACAGCTTCCCGCACAGCCATACTGACATGCACTTACATCTTCAAAATACACACACACACACACACTTCAGAACGAGACTGTGCCCTCCAAAAACCTCCTCTGTGATTTGTGCACAGTGCACACACACATTTGGAAACAGACGTCTGGCTCTAGGTTTCCTATTTCAGCTCGTCTCAGAGGTCTTACATCAACCTTGCCCAACTTGAAAGTGTCTCCTGTTTTTTCATAGAACGATGTCAGATCTTTAAGTCTCAGCGTGGAATATACCAAAAGTTGGTGTTGCAAGTGGTCCTTTTGAAACTTGAAGAAACTTAGTGTTTTATGGCTATGTTGTGCTGTTTATTTGCTCCATTGTTTTATGAAAAAATAACTTGTATAACTTGTGTGCTACATTTCAAGACCTCAGAAGCCATACAATTGTTTTGTGTGATATACAGGGGAATGCTTAAGTCGTTATTCACTGCAAATCATCGCTACAAATCCAATTTGTGTATGCACATGTTAAAACTTAATGCATTGCAATTGGTCACAAGACAGTAGAACCATTGGCCGTCGGCACCATTGACGTCAATCCCGTTACGTCAACAGAAAAGACATTTCGGTGGAAGAGAAAGTTATTTTGAGGACTGAAGAATTGTGTAATATGGGTCGATTCTGTTTTCATGTTAGCACACCTCAAAGACGAGATCATCCACAGTAGATGTTTTCTCTTGTTTAGTTGTTTACGGCAGCTCTACAATAGTTGTTCCTTTTATTGTCGCGTGTATCGTTTGGGATGTTGTGCATTTATTGATCTCGGCCTGTTGGGGCTAAAATGCTTGCAGCCATTTACCAGCGACCTACTGTGCTGTTTCTGTCATTATAGGCTGAATGCATCAGCTGGTTTGCCAGTTTCTCTCACTCTCATTGTCGGTTCATTTTCATTGCTGCAAAGCTCAGAAAATAGACTGAATTGTAATCTGTGCCATGAAGTTGAGAAAGTGTGCAAAATGGAGAAGAAATCAAACATTGTTTCTTCTTAACACAATGAAGATTTACAAAGTGTATATACTACTGTCTGTTCAATATGTTGAGGTTAGTTAGATTTTTTTAAATATATTTTTGAAAGAAGTGCTCACCAAGGCTAAAGAGTAGCTAATATTGTGACAGTTGTGCTGCGGAAATGGTGATACATTTTGTTCAGGATTCCTTGATGAATAGAAAGTTAAAAAGAACAGCAATTCCATTTGAAATGGAAATCTTGGTAACACATTAGTTTAGGTTCCAATTCTCACTATTACCTAGTTGCTTATTAGCATGCATATTACTAAGATATTGGCTGTCTTTTTAGTACTTATAAAGCATCTATTAATACCTTATTTTGCATGACCATATTCTACATCCCTTAAAGGGATAGTTCACCCAAAAATGAAAATTCTGTCATCATTTACTCACCCTCAGTTTGTTCCAAACTTGTATACATTTTTTTGTTATGCTGAAACAAAGGAAGATATTTTAAAGAATGTGGGAAACTGAACAGTTCTGGGGCACCATTGACTTCCATAGTATTTTTATTCCTACTATGGAAGTCAATGGTGCCCCAAAGCAGCCTGGTTACAAACTTTACCTAATACCTAAACTTAACAACTATTAATAAGCTGTAATTAGGAGTTTATTGAGGCAAAAGTCGTAGTTAATAGTGAGAATTGGGCCTTAAACTAAAGTGTGACTGACATCTTTTGCAACATTATTCACTTGTGATCACATTGGTTTCACAACTGTTCTAAAACCACGTTTCAAATGTGCAAAATATGTGTACCACATGTGACCACATATGTTTTTGCACATGTGAAATTCATGTGGTTTTTCTATAAGGATACAGTCACTTTTGATGAATTTAACGCATTTTTGCTGAAAAGTGTTAACTTATTTAAAAAAACGACGTCATACTGACCCCAGACTTATGAATGGTAGCGTACGCTGATATGATAGCCAAATATTTAGCCATTTTGAGATTGTTAGTATCAGGTGATAGCCATGTGCATTATTATAGGAACTTTCAAATATATGTTAGTGAATTTTCAGTAAATATTATGTAAAGTATATGTTCATCTGATTTCGGCAAAGTAGTATACATTTTATACTGTCTTTTAATTCTATTTATTAGCCACCCTCAACTCTAGATATCTGCATCGACCATAGAAAACCCCACATCACTACCAGATAGGAACCCGCCTGGTGTAAAACACACTGAGTAATGTTAGTAGTAATTTATAAATGTACTCATGCAACTTAAATAAATAAAAGTAAATCAATAAAATGTTATTTTGTGTTGGATGCTGTATATATTTTTCTATAAGATTTACTTCCATAATAATGGTCTATTTTAGTTTTCTTGTGGTTATGACAGTGGTTTTCCTGTCACATACTTCTAAAATCCCCTCCACTACCTGGACAGTCTCTCGTTCAAATATTGTTTTTGGTTTTGTTTTCATTGCTGGGGTCAGTTGCATAAACATATTATATTAAGACTGTGTCTTAAGAACTAGAATGACCAACTAGCAGTTAGTAAGGAGTAACCAGTCTTACTTTTTTAATCAAATTAAACAAATCTACATTATTATGTAACTGACTTAAAATGTTATGAACAGTCTAAAAGAAAAAAACTCGATGACTAGCTTTTTTTTAAGCATTTTATGCAACCAGCCTCTGGAGTTACACCAAATTTCCCTTTAAATTTCCTTCTTAAGCCGACAAAGTCTCATAGTGCTCTTTTGTCAAGTAAATCTTGACCATAATTGGCGTTGCTGTATCTTCATTCGCTGACTTCTCGTCTTACCAGACGGAATGTCGAGGGAACTGCGAAACCCATCTGACACAATGCCGTCAGCCCTCCGGTGGAGGGTTTGAACATGGCTCTGTAGGAGTGCTCTTTGTGAAGCTCTCCTCTTTTTGAAGCACGCCTCTGTTCACTGCTCAGAGATGTAAATTGGGCTGATTAGGCCACTTGACGGGTGGCAGTGTAGAGCCGCACTGGAGATCAAAGACACTGGCAACGCTGCGGACGACGACTCTTTAGACACCAATGTTCTAAATTGGTATAATTTATCACGGTAGTGAATGCTGTCATTACGGATGCCCTTCTCAGCGTCTCAAGAGCATTCTTTTCTTGGAGAGGACACTATGGACATGCAATAAGTATACTTGCAATCTGAAAAAACAGTAGATGAAATTTAAACTGCTGCTTGAGTTGTAGCTGAGCTTGTTGGTCATGATGGCAGTATGAGTTCAAGTCTAGTTTGCGCCATTACCCAGTCCTCTTCTTCCCTTTTCTATCTATTCTTTTCCGGCCCTTTGACTATTACTGTCAATTAGCGTTGGCTGGTATAACCAACCCTGCATCCCAATGTGCATACTATCCACCCTAAATAGTTTTGAATATTACTAATGTCACATACTATTTAGGATGGATAGTATGCACATTGATTAGCTATATCACAATTCGGTGTGTTCTGTAGTGTGTAAACAGATCCCTGGTCAAAGTGCAATCTAAAACTCCCTCCACATGTGATTTGTGATCAGACTTTGATTGCATTGCACATTCTGAGTGCATCTCAGTACATCCCAGCCAATTTCCCCTGTACCTTGTGTGCTGTACATTTCCCAATCTCATCACGCAATGATCTCTAGTTTCTGTCTTTCATTTCATATCATGTTTTGGTTTCATTCTTTGTCTTGAAACAAGCCTCCTGCTGCTTACAATGAGATCATTTGATGTGGACAGAAAAAAAGCTAATAATTAACATGGAACAAGTACATTGAACAAACAGGCAGGTTATAGACGCACATGTTTGAGATGGTATTCATTTTCCCCCCTCTTTCACTTCTTAAATTTTTAGAGGTGGTTTCAAATTTTTTGACCAGAATATCAAACTTTGAGTTTCGTTGACTTGGGCCAATAAGAAACGCCTTAGTAAGCACCAAGCAGCTAGAGCAGAACATGATTTGATGTGACGTAACCTCATGTCTTGGCACACACAAGTTACTTTGTATTAATTAGCATATTGGAGTGATTTGCCAGTAGCAAACTAGCAAGTCAAAGAAAGGTTTATTACGTTGNATGGCTGGGTGAAAACAACCCAATCCCTGGTTTTGTCCATATTTAACCCAGCAGTTTTTAGAGTGAAGTACATTGAACAAACAGGCAGGTTATAGACGCACATGTTTGAGATGGTATTCATTTTCCCCCCTCTTTCACTTCTTAAATTTTTAGAGGTGGTTTCTAATTTTTTGACCAGAATATCAAACTTTGAGTTTCGTTGACTTGGGCCAATAAGAAACGCCTTAGTAAGCACCAAGCAGCTTGAGCAGAACATGATTTGATGTGACGTAACCTCATGTCTTGGCACACACAAGTTACTTTGTATTAATTAGCATATTGGAGTGATTTGCCAGTAGCAAACTAGCAAGTCAAAGAAAGGTTTATTACGTTGTTTTCCCCTTGGCATGAGTGAAAAAGTTCACAGTAGAATGTGTCTGATTGTGCTGCTGCATTGAGCCGCTGTGTGTTGTGCTGGCCTGATCTCTATAGACCAAATTACTGTTTACAAACAAAAGCTTATCTGCAACTTGTCTTTTTGCAGGGTTCCGAAAAAAGATTTAGTGCTTCATTTAAATAGAGCAGTGTGCATCCAATTCTAGAAGTCTGTTTGAGATTTGGACTTCTTTTGATTTCCATCATTATCAGTGGATCAGGACAAATCTGCAAATCTGCGTGGATCCCTCTGCTCTAATCAGACCTGGTGTCATTCGATTTGTTTGTATTTCATATTTCTCTAGTTGCAAGTGGCTGATTTTAACTCTTAAAGCAACGTGTTGAGAAATATCAGACCAAATACATGAGGGCTAGGTGATAGAGCGATAACTATAATCATTACATAATAATTTTCCTCGATAAAACCATAACAAGTTCTATACATGTTTGATTTAATGTTTATGCACTATGGAAATAAAGCTGATAATAATGGCAATAAATGATAAGCACTGCGATTTCTGTTGCGTATGAGAAACATTAAATGGAAAACGCGCCAAAAGCGTAACAAATCAGAGCTACTTGTTTTAACCACGCCACACGGACCATTTATCAGCTGGGGTCAAAAGACAGTGCAAAGAGAGCAAGAGCGAACTCGCTGACCGTCTCAATCACACGACCACTAAACAGCACTGTGAAATCCTCATGGTTTAAACTTGTTTAAAGTCTAATGAAACAGCACTGACATTCTCAACAACACTGACGTGGAAAACAGGAGAAACATTGAGCCACAACGTTCCAGTTAGAAGGCTTTTCAATCCATAAATTACCAACATTTACCATGGATTTACTCTAGTAACGCAAACTGTAGCCATGGTATTGTCAGAAATGTGGGATATTCATATCAAATGGTATTATATTGTTAATGTAGACATTAAATGTATTAAAGGAGTAAGGAAATATAATTATAGTATATTTTATTACCTAACTTATAGCAGTTTTTGTGCATTTGTATTCTACGGAATGTCTTTAGGCTACTGTTTTTCATAACAAATACCATAGAAGCAATATAGTTACTTTTTACCATAGTTGTGAGGTGTAATGCATGGTTCTACCATTGGTCCAAATGGATGACCAATGGTTAATTTTAATCCTAACTCAAACAGTCAGAATATTTATGTTTTGCTCTATAAAAATGAGGTTGTTACAATTTTTAGAGATGTTAATGAACATAAATTTAGATCTGCATCCCAACTCAAGCTTCTACCAATGTCACTCAACTCCAGCTATTGTCAAATGTGCATTTCTAAGAGACCTAACAAGTAACATTAATTTGTGAAATGTTCACCTGGATTGCAGAACTAAAAGCTGCTTGCCTGAAGAACAACCGTTGCTTCTTTTGTGACGTCACAATTTAATCTATGGAAGTGTCTTATTTTGAGAGATATTACACACTCTGTCTGCAGATTTTGAATTTGTGCATTTCATATAAACCTTTGAAATTTGATTGCAGCGACAATCTCCATGGAGCATCCTGGTTTTAATAACAAAATACATTGTGATTTTCTAAACGCTTGAACAGAGGCCTTTACAGAATGAACATTTTGTTGGGCTTGCACAAATATAACCAAAATCATAATTGTGGATTATTTCCCTTGATATAATAGTAATGGCGTTTCATCTTGGTCAAATTTATGTTTCTGAATTACTTTTTTATTATAATGTTGAATAACTTATACACAAAGCATGCATGTCTATGACTGGTTATACTGCTCAACCACTGCGAATAGAAAATGTAATGCAACTGTAAGAGACCTAAATGGAACACTGCACTTGACATTTTTCACTGTTAGTTAATTGTTGCAGCTGTAATTGTAATCTTGATGAATTATTTGTGTGCAGTCCCACCTTTCAGTTTTACCCCCCTGAGATTTGTGATTTCATCACAAGCTGAAAGCGCACTATACCACAACTGGCGATTAATCTCACACAATCTCATGGTTGATATATTACGGATGTAGTATGACTGAGATCATCTTTAGGCGGACTTGTGCACAAATTGTTAGAGACAGTAGATTTGTAGTGAGTTGGGGTGTGTGCTTGTTCGCTGCTTATTTGTGTTCATTTAGCTTACATAACCACGTGGCGGTTCCTCAGAACACGGGCTGTTAGCTTGTGTCCGAGTCTCCATGGAGACATGTTTCTGTCTGTAGCAGACTGTAGTGTGTTTTTCCTCAATATGAGTTCAGTGAAGGCCAGACATCAATGTACCTCCTCAAATTCAGCTATAAATTACAATACAATGTAAACATGCTATTCATTATGTTCTGTCCTTGTAAGAGTGTTCATGCATCAGAATAAAAGTGTTAAAATTGTATGGGTGAACATTTAGGATCTATCTGGTCATGTTATAGCATGAGAATTAGCTATTAGGCTAGAGCAATACAACAGTTTTGTGTGATTGTAAAGGTTTTTCAAGGACGGATGCTAATATTTAGATAATAGAATAGCTGATGCCGATAACGGAGATATATATATATATATATATATATTATTTTGAGTAAAAGATGGCAGATGAGACATAAAATTGTAATCTATTAATACTTATTGCAAACAATATTTACTTCAAACAATATCCATCCATCCATCCATCCATCCATCCAATCCCATCCATCCATCCAATCCCATCCATCCATCCATCCATCCATCCATCCATCCATCCATCCATCCATCCATCCATCCATCCATCCATCCATCCATCCATCCATCCATCCATGCA
>RJVU01057277.1:3909056-3933351 GCA_003731715.1 Anabarilius grahami
ATATATATTATATATATTTATATTTATATATTTATATATATTTATATTTATATTAGGGGTGAAACGGTTCTCGGTAAAAAAATCGAACCGTACCGTTCTGCACAATCGGCACGCATTTGCACCGTGGTACGCATCTATAATATGGCTTGTAGAAAATAAATAAAACAGACAGAGTTAGGCTAATGTATGTTTCTGTCGATGGACACGCATTCTGGCTTCCCCTGGACTTTGTTCAATGCGAATGCCGTATGCTTTATATGACCAGTCATTTACGTCGTCAACACCCGGGTGTTGATAGTGCGCAAGCGCAGGTGAGACCTGAATAGCGCACGTTGCTATCTGCGTTTAAACTAAACTCATTTAAGCCTTGCCAATTTAAACATTCGAGTGCAAGGCGCGAAAGAGAACTTTCGCATGCGCGCTGTGAGAAGATTTGTGCACTCATTCGAAGCGCACACGGTCTCTTTCAAGTCATGTGTTTGAACGGACAAATTCACACAAAATTATGTCAACATGCCGGTCTTGGCGAGTATACTAGCAAGCATAGTCGGTTATGTCTTAAGTGAACTTAAACACTCGAGAAAGAACACATGTGTTCAGTATCAGTGCACTGATCCGTGGATTATGTCTTAAACAGAATAGCCCTTGCATTCCTGCTGTCTGAATGTGTTTTTAATGTTAATCAAACGACAAAGAAATCACTCCTTGCTCATGACGGAGTAGTAACTTAATAATTAATAATGATTGATCTTTATTTAATTTATGCAGTGAAGATTACATGCAATGTTGTTATATTTTATTAGCTACTTTATTACATTTCTGTACCTTAAAACTGGATACATGAAAAACCTGAAAAGCTTTATTTATTTGTATCTTCACTTTACTGAATTTATTTGTGGTGTTTGATTATTTGTTCTTATTTTCTTTTTATTTGACATACCGAACCATACCGAAACCGTGAGCCTAAAACCGTGATACAAACCGAACCGTGAGTAATCTGAACCGTTGCAAAATGTATCCATGTACTTTTTTTTTCACTGGAGCTCCGGTTGTCAGATGGCAGTCAGAATGACAGATGACAGATGTAAATGCAATAAGACGAACACAATATATTCACCTCAGAGAAGAAAGAAGAGCTGTACGATTTATTGCGATAAACCCGCACGCGATTTGGCAAAGGCTGCAATTATTTTATGGGCAGCTTGTCAGAGCTGTACGTATCTGTGATCTGTAGTAAATGCTTCTCCATCTGAAAGCCAGAGGGCGCTCTTGTGCAGAAACTCTGAATATGCCCTGCCGCAGAAGAAGATAACATGCGTCAAATCGCTGTAGCTGAATAAACGGAAGATTGAAACGCTTTGATTAAACGACTAATAAACACGACTGCCTTATTCTGTGTAAGAAGCCACATCATCTCACAAAAGGATGCTCAACTGTTGTTATGAAGTGAGTTTGGAGTAAAAACAAGTTCATAAATGTTCATAAAAGATGTGAATAAATGTCTGGAAAGATGTTTGACGCGTGTTGCTTTTTCAAATCTACATTATAAGCGACTCAAACTTGCAGAGCTTTCAGATGGATTAGCATTTGGAGCCATACTTTATTGACAAGCCGCGCATAAAAAAATAATCGCAGCCTTTGCGATTTCATAATCGCATTAAGAATCGCTTTTAAGTTCAATGTTATTTTTAGTATTGTGCGATAAATTGTGCAGCCCTAGAAGAAAGTACATGGATTTTATTTCATGTTGCATTTTTCTTAGTCTTGATTTCTCACAACTTGTGTGTATTTTCTGGGTGAGTCAGAGTGAACTGTGGCACTATTAGAGTCTCATGGACTCGCAGCCTCGCACGGAAGGTTAAGGATTTTCGTTGAAGAGAAGATTACATTTTGGTTTGTTTTTCACCAAACCCTATCGTAAACCCCTAGAACACTTGGAATATACGACACGTGTCGCATGAGACCATTCTGTGATACTTTTTGCATCTTTTTTTAAAAGCTTGATGTTGGTCTCTATTCACTGCTGTTATATGGATGAGAGTGAGCTGGACATATTTTTTTTTTTTTTTTTTACTCTCCTTTTCTGGTCCTAAAAAGAACAGCATACTGCATTAGAACGACACCAGGGTGAGTAAATGACCCTTTTAAGGATGTAAAATTCTAGATTAAAAATAAAACAATACAGACTAAACTAAAGGTCAGTGTTTCATTTGTAACTTGGGTTTCAAGCTTGTAATGAACAAATAAAACAAAATAAAATATGTCAGCGATTTCAGGTGTTTTGCTAACAGACATGCAGAGCCTTTCTGATTGGCTATAAAAGTGAGGGCTGATCCCCATGACGTGACTTTCATGTTTCAGATTGGACCGCACCGGTGGTTTTGGGTTGGGTCAGGTCACAGGATGTGGTTTGCAGGCTGGATTTTAATGCCAGTGCAGACCTTTACTGCCAGCTCTAGTTTGCCATTTCTGCTCACTTCCTCCACAGCTATGACATGAGACAGTTGGGAGCTGTCTGTCTGAATCAGACAAAACAAAGTGGAAGCTGCCATTGTATTAGGATGAATAATAGAACTGGAGACGCATGTTCTTAGTCATCAGCATTCTAGAAGATGTATGTGTTTTTATAATAGGAAACAGAGTGGAGCTTCTGACCTTTTCTATTGCTGGTGGTATTATGAATGCCCCACAGCGCTGGAGAAACACACGCATACATCTACGCCGTTCATTGTAGATGAACACATGGAAAACGCTTGACCTCTGTGGCACTACCTAGAGGTTTCTCTGATTTCTCTGGACAGCATGTTTCTTGATTTTTATTTATTTATTTATTTTATTGCTCATTTTATATCTCATGTTAATAACATGTTCTTCATCCTTCTACTGGTGAAGTTTTAGAAATCTTCTCTGAAATGCACTATTACAGTCAAATTTGATGATTTAAAAATGTATGTATGCCTTTTTACCTGCGTGCGTCAAAACGAAAAATATCAGACTTTTACCAGAAAGGCAGTGATTTTTTTTTTGTGCACACAAAGTGGAAAAACAGCAACAGGTAAACCACTATGTGGACACTAATATTGTTAACCATTCTCTTTTTTTTTTTTTATCTGGGGCTGGGTATTGACACAATTTTCACGATTCGATTTCTGTTCACATGCTTTCGATTCGATTGCGATTACGATTCGATTCGATATTGATTATTTGTGGATGTAGTAGCTATATTAGTTACAGCTTTTTTTCTAGAGGAAAAAAATCTCAACTAATGCTGTAAACTACACATTGGATTCAGCTGGTACTACTTTTCTATAATATTGAAGGTTAAAATGAACTCATTTATATACAAACACTTAAATTACACTCAATTATGTTTTTTTATAATAAATTAAGTTTAGATTTACATAATCATATTTCAACTCCAATTCATTCAATATTCAATATTATTGACAGCTTTTATATATCTTTTGAAATGTTATCAGACAGGACTGAATGTTTTAGAGTAACAAACTAATACATTTACACATTTACATTTATGCATTTGGCAGACGCTTTTATCCAAAGCGACTTACATTGGATTATACTATACATTTGTATCTGAGTATGTGCAATCCCTGGGATCGAACCCATGACTTTGGCATTGCTAGTGCCATGCTCTAACCACTGAGCTACAGGAAATGTTACCATCAATCTATATGATTAACCTCTTTAGAAGATGGAAATCATATTAGTTTAATATTTTATCCCATTAAACCAAGATATATATGATGTGAGCGTGAAAATGTATTGCGCAGCAGAAATGACCCTCCTGTGGTCAGTATAATAATGAAGAGCATGATTCAGCATTTAAATATGACTGAGCATTGATCATAGGATATATGACACAGTATTTAATTAAAAGGATATAATTCACAGGCGTGTGCCCTTTTGAGTGTTATTAGAATATAGCATTTTTTCATGAAGCAATTGTGTGTTTATGTCAGTGTGTGTGTGTTTACATTTGTTTGTCGCTGCATGCAAAGCCATAATTTAATAATCAGGAAACAACAAATCTGCATTAGGAAAATGTAATGGATGGCAAAGAAGATGAAGCGGGAGACCGGATCCTCAGGAGACAGGTGAAGTTGTCTGCAGAGACTGACTTTTCTTTACAGTACAAAAAGTGATCAAAGGAGAGAAAAACAAGTGCAGGAAGAGAGCACTGGAGCCCGGGAGAGAGAGAGAGAGAGGAGGTGCTGAGAGCCCCGCAAGGCTTAATGCTGGACTAAAAGAATTAGGAGAGAAGGAAAATAAAGTCTCTTTGAGAGTTAGAAAACAAAAGCAGCAGTTGTAATTAAGCTTTCCCTGAGGCTTGATTTAAGTTATCTGGTTATGATTCCCTGCAGACATCATTACAGTCCTGCACTACAGGGACACCTGAACTTCCTCTATCTGCAACAACAGTCTCACCTAGAAAGACAGAGGAGAGGGAAGCCAAACTTTATACAAGCCGTACGTGCATTTAAAGTAGTGTGCATAAATTAATTTGTGTTCTGATGGATCACGTACACTTTGTTTTCAGTCTTTTAATGAAAATGGAATAAATATTATGTAAAAATTTGTATTTTATATAATTTTAGAAACTGTGTGTACGTCTCATTGTGTGTGTGTGTGTGTGTGTGTGTATATATATACAGTACAGTCCAAAAGTTTGGAACCACTAAGATTTTTAATGTTTTTAAAAGAAGTTTCGTCTGCTCACCAAGGCTACATTTATTTAATAAAAAATACAGTAAAAAACAGTAATATTGTGAAATATTATTACAATTTAAAATAACTGTGTACTATTTAAATATATTTGACAAAGTAATTTATTCCTGTGATGCAAAGCTGAATTTTCAGCATCGTTACTCCAGTCTTCAGTGTCACATGATCCTTCAGAAATCATTCTAATATGCTGATTTGCTGCTCAATAAACATTTATGATTATTTTCAATGTTGAAAACAGTTGTGTACTTTTTTTTTCAGGATTCCTTGATGAATAGAAAGTTCAAAAGAACAGCATTTATCTGAAATACAAAGCTTCTGTAGCATTATACACTACCGTTCAAAAGTTTGGGGTCAGTAAGAATTTTTATTTTTATTTTTTTGAAAAGAAATTAAAGAAATGAATACTTTTATTCAGCAAGGATGCATTAAATCAATCAAAAGTGGCAGTAAAGACATTTATAATGTTACAAAAGATTAGATTTCAGATAAACACTGTTCTTTTGAACTTTCTATTCATCAAATAATCCTGAAAAAAAATATTGTACACAAATATTTTGTACAATTGTACACATTAAATGTTTCTTGAGCAGCAGATCAGCATATTAGAATGATTTCTGAAGGATCATGTGACACTGAAGACTGGAGTAATGATGCTGAAAATTCAGCTTTGCATCACAGGAATAAATTACTTTGTCAAATATATTTAAATAGTACACAGTTATTTTAAATTGTAATAATATTTCACAATATTACTGTTTTTTACTGTATTTTTAATTAAATAAATGTAGCCTTGGTGAGCAGACGAAACTTCTTTTAAAAACATTAAAAATCTTAGTGGTTCCAAACTTTTGGACTGTATATATATATAATACCCTACCTAATATAACCCTACCTAACCCTACCTATCAAATATTGGGTCACTAACATAAAAAAAAAAAAGAAATTAATACTTTTATTCAGCAAGGATGTCAAATTGATCAAAAATGACATTTAAACTTTCGAAACTTTTCAACGGTAGTGTATGTATTTGTTAAAGAAGTAAAACAGTTAACACATCTTTTAAATTATTCGTTTCATCGTTGTTTATTAACCACATGTTTGTTGTTCATCTGCCTCTGAAAACCAGCTCTCTATTGATGTATTTTAAGCAAAGTTCAAACCTATGACGTAGCAAAGGGATTAATCTTGCTCAAATTACGTGGGCCAGCAGAGATCAAACAAGGCCATTAGTCCTGACCTGAGCAGTAGCCATTCTAGTTCCTACAGCTATATGTGAGCTTGAAAGCTGATGTTACTTATGGAGCCAACATGAAAGGCATTAGTTGATGCATCAAATAGGAGTTAGTGTTTCTTCCGGGCTGGTTAGAAAAGGCAGTTCAGTTTTATGGATTGCACCATAAAAGATGACACATTTGCTCTTTATTTATTTATTCTCTCTCATTTTCTTCCCTGAGAAGATGGAGTGAACAGAGAGATATCCTTGGTTGAATTTTGTGTTGATATTTGGTTGATGCTTATGGATTTGTCTCCTCTCTTACTTCCTTATATGAACTCTGAAGTGTCTGATCTTGAGTCTTTGATATCTAGCCCTAAATTATATCATGCATCAGAAGATAATTATTGGTATTTGCTATTTTGCATCAGCATAAGGGGTCATATGCTACTTCAAGTTTCTTATTTTGTTTATTGGGTGTACTAGAATAGGTTAACATGCTTTGATGTTCAAAAAAAAAATGTTGCAGCACCTCTATTCCCAGTCTGTCTGAAACGTTCTGACTGAGTTCCAGTTTCTACAAAGCCCCTCCTTTCAAAAAGCCCAGAGTGCTCTGATTGGTCAGCTGACCCAGTCCGTTGTGATTGGCCACACACCTCAAATGTGTATTGGAAATGAAACGCCCCTTACCATAATCATGAGTTTCAGCTTCCACGTCACAACATGGCGACAACACTACATGATATCATGATATTTTTTGTGATATTTGTAAATTGTCTTTCTAAATGTTTCGTTAGCATGTTGCTAATATACTGTTAAATGTGGTTAAAGTTTCCATCGTTTCTTACTGTATTCACGGAGACAAGACTGCCGTTATTTTCATTTTTTAAACACTTGCAGTCTGTATAATTCATAAACACAACTTCATTCTTTATAAATCTCTCCAACAGTGTGTAATGTTAGCTTTAGCCACGGAGCACCATCCAACTCATTCAGAATCAAATGTAAACATCCAAATAAATACCATACTTACACGATTAGACATGCTGCATGACGAACACTTTGTAAAGATCCATTTTGAGGGTTATATTAGCTGTGTGAACTTTGTTTATGCTGTTTAAGGCAAGCGCGAGCTCCGGGGGCAGAGAGAGCACGATAATTTAAAGGGGCCGCAGCCTGAATCGGAGCATATTTAATGATGCCCCAAAATAGGCAGTTAAAAAAATGACACATTCAGGGGACACCTTAGACTTATATTACATCTTTTGAAAACACGTTCTACGGCACCTTTAATGTATTGCATAAGCAATACAAGATTCCAAAGTTGGCCAGAAACGAGCTAGTACAAAGAAGAAGGTGTGGCAGAGCAATAATAAGAGTGTTTTTCCTTTTTAATAAGATCAAGTGCTGCGTTACCATGTTTGGCTCACTGCCGATCTACAGTAAATTCTCAATGCGGTCTAAATATAGTCCTTGGCTGCAATGAAAAGAAATGCTTCCTATTTCTGATTGTTTTTCCATCATAGGTGGATTGTGATGCACATGTTTTTTAAAGGGTTAGTTTACCCAAAAATGAAATTTCTGACATTAATTACTCACCCTCATGTTGTTCCAAACCTGTAAGACCTTTGTTCATCTTCAGAACACAAATTAAGATATTTTTGGTTAAATCCGAGAGTTTTTTTATCTCCCATAGAAAGCAATGAAATTACCACATTCAACATCCAGAAAAGTAGTAAAGATATCGTTAAAATAGTAAACGTGACAATAATCATGATCAAATGTGTTAAATGGAGGTGCAACTGAAATTAGTAGCTGAAAGTATTTATGAAATTACCACCGATATCTTATAAGTGATTCTTCAGGGTGTTGGGAATGTGCTTAAATTCAGAGGAGCTTTCTATGGTCCCAGATTCCCTGCAGGCCTACCAATAACTGCTCGCTAGCAAGTGTTCTTCTATTGACTGAAATATTTTGGCAAATGTTCTGTGTTGGATGCGGGAAGAATTTAAAATAGCACATTTTATGATGTTTGTACAGAATAGCTATGTTTCCACCCAAAGCTGCAAATCTAATTTGTGCTCAAAATTAGAATAGCACGTAAAACATTTGTTAATAAAGCAGCGTTTTCATCCCACGTTTTCAAGAGAACAAAATCTTCACTTCCTTGGAATTTTGTCGCGAAATATCTGTAATATAAATGGAAGTTGTGGCTTTTTTTCATAAATGACTTGCGTATCAGATGAAACACAATAAACACCGTCATGTTATCTTGCGTTCGGATGCCTGTTGTTTGGGAACGCAGTCATGTCAGACGGTTCTAGGAGGTTATTATATCAAATCCTGATGACAGACTTTGACATTTCAGGATGATCAAACCAACATTTGAGGTGCTGTGATTTTGAGCAACATTTGAGATCCAGTTATCCAATCACATTCACTATTGAGGCAAAGTCACCTGTTTTTTTGTAGCACATCGAGGGATTTAGGCTATTCGCTAAATGTGATTCCATTGTAGTTTATGCACGTCGTCTTATTGGGTAAAAAAATGATCCGTCTCAATTGAGTGCATACTTTTTTTATGCACATTTTTAGAATTTATCCGCATCTTGGCTTTACCTTCCAGCATTCCCCCCCCCCATGTGATTATCCAAAAATGCGCATAAAAAGAGATGGATGGAAAACATAGCTAATGACATTTAACCAAACACAATGTTTTCCAGATGATGCAATGTTATTATATGCATGCATAGTATACTGGGTTGTACAGAATATTGCGTTAGCAATATTTTCATCCTGTTTTTGCATGCCTCAGTATTATATGATGATGATTATTTTGTCATACACTGTGCACGTTTTTTTAACAGACTCTTGTGAGTCTGTCATTTCTCTCTGTGAATGAGGACACCATGTTCCCCTCCGCTTACTAATTGCCATGAGGCCAGTGAAGGTCTCATTCAGATGCATTGATGTTTGCCCAAATGATAGCAAACAGAGGCGGCCTATCCTCTCTGCCAGCCAAACGCACATAGAGGCCTTTGTTAGACAAGAGGACCTGATAATCGCACATCTCTTTGCTTCTCTTTCTTTATTTCTCTCATTCTTTCATTTTTATTACACATTATATTAAAAATAATAAAGGATCCAAAAGGGGAGTTTTGCAGCGATGCCATAGAAGAACCATTTTTGGTTGCTCGAACCTTTCATTGATCAGTACTTAAAGGAACCATTTTGTGAAGAACATTTTAATAATTTAAAGATCCTTTTTCCACTATAAAGAACCTTTTGTGGAGTCAAAAGATTCCATGGACGTCAAAGGTTCTTTATGGATCCATCAATGCCAATAAAGAACCTTTATTTTCATTTTTCATGCTTTTTTTGTTGTTGTTTAAGATGTCCCTGATGTATGGTGAGCTATGCATAATAATCCATAACCCCAAGTTTGAGCAATAGTAATATTAATGCTTGCAAACAAACCGATTATAGAGCAGCTGTTTTTAATGGCCTGTTTACGATATTTCTGAAGTACATGTTTAATTAGATGATACTCTGTTATATTAAGTAATTGTTTATCATATCTTTTACCACCTGATCTTATCCTCAACTGTGCCTGCTTTGTAAAGCCTCACCAAATGAATAAGCTCCAAAATACTTGTGTTTATGAGTCTGGTGTGTATTAAAACACTCATTACACTGTTTTACCCTCTGGGGGTTTAGGAATAAACAATTCACTTGTTATTCTTCAAGTCTCGTAAGGATCAATTATTGCCTCTTTTTCTCATTTAGCCATAAGTAAGTATTGTTATAATATGGTAGAGTTGGTATAATGGTATATCCCATGAGCACAGTGTACAGTAGCAGTGCTCAGGGGACGCTGTGTAACTGTGTCTCTTGGGTCTCTGCACTGGGAGGTGAATGTTTAGGTGTGCTGTTCTGTTCTTTTCCTAAGGCCATTTTGTTTCATTGTTCAAAGTACAGTGGACAATAAATTCAGTGCAGTCATTACATTGTAGGAGGTCAAAGGTAACAATAAAAGCAAATTATTAATCCAGATGATGACATGGAAGTCAACAGTCTATACAAGCTCACACAAAAACAGATTCGGCCACAGTTCTTCTGGATTTAGTTTGTCTCAGTTTCACAGACAGACTCGATGATGGTGAGATCAGATCTCTGTGTGGAGCACCGGCTGTTGTCAGACTGCTTGTGCATAAGAAAATCTCACTGGATTATTAAAATTAATGGCAAAATGAATGTTTGGAAATGTGAACTGATATTTCCTACTGACACACTACAGCAAAAGGCTTAAAACCTTTTTTGGGGGGTGAAAATACTGACGTGCCTAAGATTTTGCACAGTACTGTATATATTTTAATACATTTTTTTTTTTTTTAAAATGTAATACTNAAAAAAAAAAAAAATGTAATACTTGATTGTAATTAATCACTACCTCAATAAAATTAATAAGATGTTATTTGATAGTTGTCATTTGTTTCAAAATGTATTTATTTTTTTGCAACACTTTTTACTTTTTTTTTTGTTTTTTTTGGTGTGGTTTGTGTACATAAAAGCATAAAAAGCCAAATCTCTTCAGATGCTTGTTAAAAAGATGAAAGTGTGAGTTAATATAGTAATTTGTTTGTCGTACTGTGCAGTAAATTAGGCTGAGTATGTGAGGCAGAGATAGAGGTAGCTGTGTTTTTAATGATTCAGCAGATGGCCGAGGAGATGCACATTTCACACGCCGCTGTAGGGGCTTCTGACGGCACTACTGTGCAGATGCTGCGTCTCCATTTCCAACTCCTGCTAAATTAAAACATGTTAAAAGTTTTTTTTTACTTTCTGGCTTTTTCCACAAAAAACAAACAAACAAAAAATGCTGTGACTGCATTAATACCATAGTATATTGATGTATACCAAATGTTGAAACATCCCTAACATTAAAAATGACATACTAGTGTATTTCTTCTTGTAGCACGCATGATAAAATAACATTCTGTGTGGCATTTGGAAGATTTCTGGCAGATTCTGATTTGTACCAGCTAATATAATCTGATTTAAAAACTTTACACTTCACTGAAAGCCTTTTGATATAGTTGTTCCTCTCCCCTGAGCGTGACTCAGAATGATTAGGTATCATATCTGTCCACTCAAAATAATTGAACGACCTCTCTCCACTCAAAGCTGGACCGGAAGTGGTTTTTGTACTCTCAGCATTTTTAGATGCAGAACCGCTCAGAGCTGTGCTTTTATGACTTTGACAGACAATGCTCATTACTTTATGCAGGAATAATCCGAACTGTTCCCAGACCTTTTCCGTATACGTCGGTGAACTTGTGAGCTGCCTCTCGGAACATCAGGCTTCCATGCAGTGGAAATAACAACAAGCGGTGAGAGCCACGGCCAGGCTACGTCAACAAGAAGCCGAGTTTTGACAGCAGATGTTTTGGCACAGCTTCAGTGAGGAGCATTAGGCTAAAATCATCTCCGGGAGTGAAGGAAGTGTTCAGAATCCTTCAGTATAAGCACACGTACACACAGCCTCGGTCCTTCAGATGTGTTACATAATGTTACAGAACTTGCTCTCATCTGTACTCATGGCCAGCCGTCGAGCAGAGAGGCTGTATGTCATGAATATACTATGAAGCATATAAAGGTCCCTGAAACTTAAACAATAAGGTAGAAACGGCTGAGAAGATGATGTAACCCCTGATTTAAAACAGAACATTCAGTGAAATTGGCAATATGCAGTTGGAGCTACGCAGTGACTGTTTCATAGAACTTGATGTTTTTAATTAGCATTTTTATAGATAATTCCAGTATAATTGGGTTATTCACCTTAGAGCTTTTATTTGAATGCTTGCTCAACATTCGTTGTCATTCAAACTGTTTTCTTCTCTCTTCAGGTGCAGGCGAATCAGGGAAGAGTACCATTGTGAAACAGATGAAGTAAGTAGAAAAACAGTTCCTGTCTTTTTTCATCATCCATTATTGTAAGACAGAAATAATGATACTGTGTGTGTATATGTATATATATGTATATGTGTGTGTATATATATAATATATATATGTGTGTGTGTGTGTGTATATATATATAAATATATGTGTGTGTGTGTGTGTGTGTATATGTGTGTGTGTGTATATGTGTGTGTGTGTGTATATGTGTGTGTGTGTATGTGTGTGTGTATATGTGTGTGTGTATATGTGTGTGTGTGTATATAAATATATATATATGTATGTGTGTGTGTGTATATATATATATATANTCCAAGGAATAAATTTTAATAATCTTGCTCACGAACCAGGAAACAGACAGGGAAAAACGCCTCTTAACATAACAGTGATCGGACAGAGAATGAAACTCAAGGCACAACTTAAATAGCAGACACAAACAGGGTAATTAATTACACACACCTCATTCAAGCGAAACTACTAAAAGTTACTATAGAAACTTAAGGAGTGGCGGGAAACTGAACAAAGGAACACAGGAACTGATCAAAATACAAACTGAACGTCCAAAACCAAACTGGAACATGACAGTAGTTAACTCCTGTTAACGAATGAAACCTTATAGTAAAGTGTGACCACATTTTCCTGTGCACATTGATAATATTTTATATATATATATATATATATATATTTTTAGCATAAAGTATATATATATATATATACACACACACAGTATCATTATTTCTGTCTTATAATAATTCAAAATATCAAAGAATTACTGGGATAAAAGTTTATAGTTTGGATATAAACACTGATGTCTATGGTAGCAAACAAAATGGACTAAATCACCTATTGAAAATAAATTGATTCTTCAAATAAAGATTGTATCAATTACATTGTTACACCAGTAGATGGGGACAAGTGCCATTTGTCATCAAGAGGTTCATTCAAAAACACTGATTCATCCAGTGATGAAACAAGTGAAGTCTTTATGAGTGAGTCATTGAATCATTCATTCAAACAGATTTAATTAATTCAAATTAACTAAATATTTTCAAATAGACTGCAGAAACTAAAATGTTGTCAGATCCTCTAGTAAACTGAATGTTATTTCATGGGAGAATTGAGATCTCTATTTGAAACAAAAAATCATGATGCTCAATTTATCCAGAATTGTACGGCTCTAATATTGCGATATGAAAAATACTCGAATTTTCACCAGATGACATGAACAGCTGTATTTGAAAGAATAATTCTAGAATGATTCTGACTTATTCTGAAAACTTTGGTGCATTGTCACAGAGCGGCTTGATTCACAGTAAATGAACAAAGCAGCTCGGAGCTGCGTGCGTGTGAATGAACACAGTGCTGTGCGTCACTTGGAAACCTGCTGCACTTATATTTATTTAATTAAATCACAGCCTTCACGATATGACTATCTCATTACGCCATATTTCAATATTGATTTTATTTTGATATCATGCATCCTTAATATAAAGTCTCAAACCTAGTGAGCTGCCATGCTGCCTACATAGGCAGCTGCCTTCTAAGACAACATCCTGACTGTATTGGAACCTTAGAGGTGGTCGATTTGGAACGCTCTCAGTAGCAGTGTTCCATACATCATTGTACAAAATAGCACAACTCTGCAGTTGATTTCAGCATTAGTATGTTACTAAGCTAGTGATATAGGTTTTCTAGCAAACATAAAAAATACATGCAAACACACAAATATTATGTAAAATAATTAGGTAAAAGTTTTTTTTCTAAAAACGCTACCTATGAAGGCAGCTCACTATGTTCTAGGTTTCGCAAAACCTAGTATGATCCCTGTCCAGACATCTTTTTTTAAGCATGCTTCCTTTAAATTTTGCATTCAAATCAGCCTGTGATGCCCACAAAGACTTTCTCTGGAACGCCACGCTGCTTTAAGTCTGATAAATCACACGAATTGACAGTAAATGAGCTCATTGCAGCTGCTGAGATACAAGTGCGTGCACACTATTTATATTCAGTAATAAAGCCATGCTTCATCCGTCACATATTTATTTGCAGCAACAGCACTTTGAACAAATGACATCATGTGCGAGGTGGAGCGCTAAAATTGGAGTTAACAGAAACTGGCTTTTGCTGCTGTTATGAGTTTCATTTCCGTGATAGAGTCACATTTCCGCATGAGTGAAACCTCCTTTCAGACCCTGTGATATAGTGCTGGTTCCTTTACTTGAAATTTTCTCATCCTGTTGATGATTAATAGACACCATCCATCTCCTCGCGATACCAAAATGTTGCACTACTTTCTATGTGCAGCTCTGCTCTGCTCAGTCGTGTCTCGATGGTAACCCTCATTCTGCAAAACCTCTTGCAAGATTAAGCATATGTGGATTCATGCTTCATAAACACAATTTATTTTTTAAAACAAGTATTTAATACAAATACTGAATACTATTTTCAATATTTGGCATTTTTTCTCAATTTCGCTTTGAAAGGCACTAATCCTAATCTTGAGAATATAGTATGAGGATTCATCTCACATGTTAATTAATTTAGCAATTGGCTGGTTTCTTGGCGTCCATACAGTAACAAGTATGCATTTATAGGTGCATTTATATAGGTTATTTAGAAGAAAACCTCTAAAATAAAACCTCTAACAGTATAACTGGTTTTGAAAAGGTTGGATTAATTTATAACTGTGTTTTTATGCTTTGTTCAATCACATACTGTACATACACTACCATTCAAAACTTTTCAAAAGAACAACATTTATTTGACATAGAAATGACACTGGTCACTGTTTTGTAAGATAAATGAAAGTTTTATATATTGAGATGTGTGGGTTGGAGCATCATTGAACATCTTGGCAAGCTCTGATGAAAGGTGTGCTTATTATTCTTAGCTATAAATGTATTTTGTTGGGCTATATATATCTTTCAGTGTAAGTAAAAATTGCATGCATAAAGAGAGATAAGCGAAAGCCTTAAATAGTTTTATAATTTACATTTCACTGGAGGTGCTGGGATCTAAATCCATTTTTCATGAGGACAGCACATAGTTTCACACTCAGGTCATTAATGCAGGTTTAAGCAAAAACAGTGTTACAATGACAGTAACTGGTACCAGCACCAGGTGGGGTGTTTAAAACACTGCAAATTCGGTTAGTTTATTAGCCAGAGTAACAGGAGGTGTCATGTATCCCACATTTCTTCTATTCAGTTACCAAGTGTATGAAGATTCAGCTTAATTTGATCAAACCTTTTTAAGATCCATTAGTCTGAGCTTCCTCTCTTCTAAGCTGCAGAAATCTTTTTTTTTGTTTTTTTTGTTTAATATATTTCTGTTTTCCTTCATGACAATTTCAGTTTTTTTTTCCAAGTCAGGTGTGATTTAATGATTTAGAAAAAGATGAATAAGGGGTTGCACAGACTAGTTGACTTGTCAACTTTAATGCTCTGCCATGAAACTTGATGTTGACTAATTGCTGATCATGTGATTTTGACACTAACAACATAGCCGCCTTGCAGAAGACCTTCAGGCTGTTCTGACTTAATGGGCTACATATTTTCTAACTGATCAGATTTACAGTTTTCTTATAAATTACAATCAAAGCATAAAAATATGGCAAAAATGGCTGTAATACTAATGCTGTCCTAAAGAGGGGGCCACAGGATAAGAAATCTTTTGAAGTCCACTTGTACGCCCTTTTCCATCAGTTAAAATGACAAATAAATGCATACTCTGAGAGTGCTCCACAAGTTATGTTTGTTTATACCATCTGGATACTCAATATTGATTAGGTGAATGAATGTTTTAAACCGTTTATTTAATATTTAATATTATCCAATATTTGCCTGATTGGAGTAGTTTATGATACACTAACCAGTTAGACCAATTAAAATATATTATTATTCCTAAAAGCTTTGTAATAAATGTAAAATGATCAAATATTATTGAATTTTGAATGCATTTAATTTTTATTTATTTTAATTTTATTTATTCTATTCTATTCTACTTAGCATTCCCAGATATAATGTAATGGACATACATATTTTTATTGAGTTTTATTTTTAAAAAAATTATTAAATTTATTCTCAGCATTCCCAGATATCATTATACAATTCACTATTATAATAATTCACTATTTATTTTATTTTATTTTATTATCAAATAGCGTTATACCATTCTCTGCTGAACCTTTTTTGGTATTTATTATTTAATATTTACATTTCACCCTCTGTTTAGAATCATCCATGAAGACGGCTACTCAGAAGACGAGTGTAAGCAGTACAGAGCCGTGGTCTACAGCAACACCATCCAGTCCATAATGGCCATTATTAAAGCCATGAGCAACCTCAAGATAGACTACGGAGAGAGCGGCCGAGTGGTAAGACCTCCTGCACACCTGCGATAATGTCTGGGACGAGTATGTAGGTCATGCTGGGATTCTGTAAATAATTCAGAGAGTCCCGCACACTGTCACAACTTCACATTTCTGATGTACAGGTTTAATGTCAAATCCATCATAGGCGTTTATGCATAGGCAATATGTTTGGAGCCACAGTCATTTTACAGTAAACCCTTCTCAAGGCATTCTGTAATTGCTCCATTGTAAAGTTTGCACCGGCTATAGTAAAGTTCTCTTCCTCCCTCAGCACGTCTCTTGTGTGTGTTTGTGCAGGACGACGCACGGCAGCTGTTTGCTCTGTCTGCAGCAGCGGAGGAGCAGGGAATCTTAACTGAAGACCTGGCCAATGTGATCCGCAGACTGTGGGCCGACAGCGGGGTGCAGGGCTGTTTCACCCGATCCAGAGAATATCAGCTCAACGACTCCGCTGCTTAGTGAGTGTCTGTGCACGCACACTACTGTTCCTGCTTCACATCTTGAATCTATAGTGAATAGGTTTTGAGCATAGCATATCACAAAATCAAGGCATGGAAATGAATTGGTGTAAAAATCCTAATTGCAGCGTTATAAAATCCATATAGCTCCGCCCGTAAAATCTGATTGGGTGAGATGTTAACAGCTGGTGACTGCTTATGAATTAAAATTCAAATAAATTCATATATTACTGCACTGCTTGGCATTATAATTATTTTTGCTCAACATTTTTTGCTGTATCAAAAATCCAGTAAAAATATATAATATAATACTGTGATCAAAGCTGAATTTTCAGCATCATTACTCCAGTCTTCAGTGTCACATGATTCTTCAGAAATCATTCTAATTTGCTGATTTGATGATTATTATCAATGTTGAAAAAGTTTGTGCTGCTTCATATTTTTATGGAAACCCTGATACATTTTTTTCAGGATACTTTGATGAAAATAAAGTTCCAAAGAACAGCTTTTATTTTAAATAGAAATCTTTTTTTAACATTATAAATATCTTTACTGTCACTTCTGATCAATTTAATGCATTTTAAAAAATCTCACGACAAATTTTTGAATGGTTGTGTATATTGCCAGTTTAGACATAATGGGTTGTGCATGTAAACGCACTCATTGGTGTCTTTTATCATATTGTTGTTGGTTTATGAAAGCAGTAAACCACTGGAGGCTGTGCGTTACAGTCATTTTGCAACAGTTAAATGCTCCCACTTCATATTGTGCCCCTTAACCTCGGTAAAATCACTGTGGCTCACGGCCTCAAGTGGCTTGTCGTTTAATTATATTTCATCCATGTACTTCAGAGCTGCGTAAACACATACACTTGAGTTACAGAATTGTGCAAGGTGTGGCAGCAGAATACTAATTCACAAATCTCTCCCAAGACAGAATGTGACTGTAATGGCGTTTTAGCACACACACACACGCACACAGTGATGCATGATGGGAGCCAGGTTCAAGCAGGGAACTAGATGCCAAGTCCATCTGTTGTTGTTAGCAGAAATGTCTCCTGCCTTTAGTGAGGTCACGATGTTGACACATTCGGACTTTCATTGACCCCACCCCTAAACCTAACCATCACAGAAAACTTTCTGCATTTTTTTACAGTTTCACAAAAAAATCAGTATAATTTAAAAGCTGTTTTCCTCATGGGGATCAAAAATGTCTGGTATTACTATCCTTGTAGGGACATTTGGTCCCCACAATGTAGGGGTAACCAGGACACAGGAAAAATGTGGTTTCATGTGTTTTTCCCTAAAATGAACTGATATAGATAAAACACATGTATGGTTGATGTTGCAGGCATGATTATCAGGTAAAGAAAATCTCACAATTGAATTCTTGACCTAAAACGTTTAAGATCCCTGCTATTGTTTGATTAGTTAAGTGAAAGTGAAAAAGTGAAAGTGAAGTGACATGTGGCCAAGTATGGTGACCCATACTCGGAATTTGTGCTCTGCATTTAACCCATCCAAGTGCACACACACAGCAGTGAACACACACACCGTGAACACACACCCGGAGCAGTGGGCAGCCATTGCTGCGGCGCCCGGGGAGCAGTTGGGGGTACGGTGCCTTGCTCAAGGGTCTCACCTCAGTCGTGGTATTGAGGGTGGGGAGAGCGCTGGACATTCACTCCCCTCACCGACAATCCCTGCCGGACCTGAGACTCGAACCCATGACCTTTGGGTTACAAGTCCGACTCTCTATCCATTAGACCACGACTGCCCGACTCTCTATCCATAATAGCCACTACTTCAAACATAAGTATAATTCCTTGACCAAGACCAGAAGTAACATTAAGACTTGCTTTTAGCTCTTAGCTGTTTGTTGAAAGAGAATGAATTCCTCACATTCCCATCATCCTACATCTCAGACTCCATCCTGCAGTAGTGAAAGCAGATGGAGTGTGTCATGATCCCCAGGCCATGCAGCTGAGAGCCCTGCTTCTCTCTGCCCATCACATGATCTTCTTCCTGAAACCTTCCGAAGTGCTGCCCATTAAAACCAGTGCTGAGGGATAAACTGGCATTCTAGGAAATAAACTCAGTTAAAGCATAAAATGTGAATTAACAAGTGAAGCTAAAGGAAGATACTGGGTCATTTCAGTTCATCTCACAATAAAGAGTTCTGTTTTTAATTTCTGATTTAATTAGTAATGAGCTAAACAATTTAATTTTAAATAATGCGATTCTTGAATATTTACTCATTGTGTGATCAGAGAAGCGTGACGTTTTAAAATAAAGGTTTTCTGCTAGATGCATACCTCAAAAAATAATCATTTTATTTGTTGGCTTGTTTAATAGAATTAATGTGGGGTTTGTTGTCATTGCAATGTATGTTGAACTCGAAATTTGTTTTAACCGAAGAGTTATATGGCCTAATGCACTGGAACATCTTCATTTCAAACAGATATAAAGTTAACATACTATTGCAATGACAACATAAACAGAACCAGTAAATAAATATATATATATATATAATATATTCCTAATGGAAATAAACCTCTAGGCATATCTGAGTGTGACTGAGACAGATTGATTGAGTGTGTTAGGAAGTAGGGTGAAAGTGTATGATATTGAGGATATTTATGGTGACATGCAAATACAGCATGTGCCACGAGGAACAGAGATGAAGATTAGAGCTGATGGGCCTGTGAACACGGCCACATTTCTGCATGTCCTTTCTCATGGTTTAGAGACTGTTGCCACTGAATACTGTGGGAAATAATTCAAGTCACCACATGCTTATGTGAATGTATTGAATTGAACAAAAACATAGTCATGTTTCAGTGCACAAAATCAAATGGAAGATTATTGGAAGATTAATGGATATTATTTAAATAAATTTAAAATTAAAGGTACACCGTGTAAGTTTTGTACCTCTAGTGGTTAAAAAAGATGCACCGATACTAAATTTCTCTGCGGATACTGATAGCCGATTATTCAGAATACCGATAGTTTGGTTTTTCTTATGGGAAAATAAAAATCTCTCCCAAATAATGTTGCAAACCCTCTCATTTGGTACACTATAATATTAGAGGTTAAAATTAACAACAGAGGTATTATATTCAGCTGCTGTTTATTTTCAGATATAATAATTACACTCAAATAAAAACTGAAATGTTTGTATTAGTATCACAAAAGGTAGTTTTCATAAGCACTTGTTGTCTTAAGCTCCTCTAGTGTTTTTTTATATATAGATAGCAAAGGAACTGTGAACATTGGAAAACATAACTGAGGTAAATGTGACGTGACATATTGTTTTAATGACGTCTTTCCGCGGTCGAAACACAAATAAAGTGATTACAATGAGACATGATATATTCCGGTAAGTTGTACTGTATCTTTCAACTTACCTTTGAAGTTCATGCATGTTTTTCGAGATATAACTTGTATTGGAGAGAAAGAAAAGACTCGCGCTCCGCGCTGCCGCCTGAGGCGAGGCATTACAGCGATCTGAAACGTAACATTTAAGAGCGTCAAAACAGCATTTATTGTTTGAATTTCATAATAAAATGGACAGAATTTGAAAACTGAAACTTTTATTCTTATCAGAAGTAACAAAGCACAAAGCTTTTTGCGATTATTGGATGATTATTAGTGCTACAAAATAGATGTAGAAAAAAAACCTGGCAACCCTGGCTTGAACTACGGGTGATTCATAGGGTCAAAAAGAGCCTTAATGTCACTATTTTTAAACTGTTAATGCGTTAAAATTCAACACAAGAGTGAGTTTCTTCACACAGTATGTATGAGTTGCAGTCTGAACACGTTTTTCCGCACCCTTTTGATATAATCGGCCCTGATCGTTGGCAGTTTTTAAAGAATCAGCCAACGGCCGATAGTGATAATAAGTGCTTTTTTCGGCCGATATGGATTGTTGCACGATACATCGGTGCATCTCTAAAAGAAAAATCTAACTTTGTTTTGGTTGTGCTTCGGCTCTGTGACTCATAAAACATTCACTACTAGGCTTAAGAGATATAACAAGTTTAGATGGAAAGGATCTCAACGCCATTTCCGCATCGCTTTTACTAAATTCCAAATCCAGTTCTCACCATTATTGCCAATGTTGATTCTTGTATTATTACAAGCTCTGTCGCGTTCTCTTTTGCCAGCAGACTTTCCTCTATTCAACGTTTTGTTTAAAATGGGTGATTCCCCAGAGGTTGGAGATTTAGCTGCTCCATGTCAACTTTCTCACTCGCTGTGACAAATAACTTATGGCACTCCCTCACCAGACACGCGTCAAAGCAGCCGGAGCAACTTTTCTCTATTTACAGACATGATGTGACACACATGGGCGAGTGACGCATGTATGCAATTTCCCACGAAAACCATCTCGTCAGATCTGAAATATAAACACACAGGCTTACCAGAGTGAATCAGAGTAAGACAAAAACACGTTTTGGAAGAAGGATTGATGATATATAGACTCATTATTTCAATTGTTCATTTTGAGCAAAAAAGTTACATAGTGTACCTTTTAAGTTAGAGCCATTTAAAAAAAAAAAAAAAGATTTACAGTAAGATTTTGTATGTAATAATTTATTTTATATTTATTTAGATAGACAGACCAAAGGCTTGATTTTTATTTATTCTTTTGATTTTGAGGTGAATTATGGCTAGTTATTGACAATATTCACCCATAAATGAGAAAAGGGTTGAATTTCAAGTTTAAAATGTCAAAAAAAAAATCCCTACATGAAATTTTTAGGACCATTGTTATGAAATTAAAATTGCATATTCTGCCGATCACATGCTGTGAAAGTATGACCTAATTTTTCAGCCTGAATCATTATGTATGAAAGGTCAGTGTCAGTCGGGGTTGCCATAGAAATGCTCTCAGTTAGCGAAGCGCACAGGACTGTAGCCCGTCCAACAGCGACGGCTCAGTGAGCTAATATGACTATTTATGGCTTCCAGTCAAAGTCTACTTCACACTCAAGCAGCTGTTGTGTTGTGGAAACCTCTGAAGATTGGACTCAAATCAAACTTCTCTCTGATCAGTACGTTTACTGTACACTGTAGGCAGATCTAATGTATGCATGAAATATGCAGATGACTTGCTACATTAGTAAAGTGTGCAGTACGCAACCAGAGTACACTGCATGGAATACTGTATCCCACAATGCAATGTGCTTGACTTGTGTGTTGAATGAATCAGAAGCAATATCAACTGTGATCTTTTAATCTCCTTCATTTATTATTTGGTCAGACTGCCAAAAGATAATTTTTACACAAAATTAAAGCATGCATGAGGTCAGCAGTGTAGTATACATCTGTTTAAAATATTTATCAATACATAGTTTTTTTTTTTTTATAAATAAAAAATGTACTACTACTGTGTATACTGTAAACTGACTACTGTGCATACAGTATATACTATGCAGTAAGCCAGGGTTTTGCAAACTCTTTGAAAGAAATGCTAAATTAAATGATCTAAAAACATAATCCATCACATTAAAAGTGTATATGTTATGTTATGTTCAGGATTATTAAAAATTAGAAAATTAGAAATGTTGCCTTGGCAATAAACTGAAATACGTTTAAGTTGAAGAACTAAAATTATTAACTGTAGAAAAAAAAGTAGTAGTAAAACTGAAATAAAAAATAAATTAAACCCAAATAGCAATAATTAAATAATAATAATAAAATGACAAAAGCACAGAACAAAATGACTAAAAATTAAACTAAAATTAACTTTTAAAATAGAAGTCATTTCAAAATATTAATAAAACTATAATAAAACTAAAATAGTATATCATAACAACATTTTACATATATCAATATAATACAATATATAACATTTTACTCTGAATATTGTTATATTTATTGAAATGTAAGCATTACTCGAAAGTAAGTCTCAAGCACTGTGTCAAGTAAATAATGTCGACTCCAGAGGGGTTTTGCTGACTTAAACTGTTGTGAAGCGCTGTAGTAAACAATACCCTAGTGTTCAGTTGCAAACAGCCCATTGTAAACACAGCTTATCAGGCACTAATACAGGTGTCGAATCTCAAAAACGAGTGTAGACCCACCAAATACAAACACAATGCCTCTGCCCTCATATGACTGTGGAACATGTGGCGCTCAGCAGGTCACAGAGAATCAAGCTTTTCAAATTCTCTGAGTGTATTAATGATTAAGTTTAATGACAGTTATTCATCTGAGCTGTGATGTGAATGACCTAATTGCATTTATGTGTGTGTGTGTGTGTGTGTTTGTGTAGTTATCTGAACGATCTGGATAGGATAGCACGGGCAGACTACATTCCCACCCAGCAGGACGTCTTGAGGACCAGAGTGAAGACCACTGGGATTGTGGAGACGCATTTCACTTTTAAAGATCTGCACTTCAAGTGAGAAATATTCAGTGCTGTCTATAAGCATTTACACAAATCAGTGACACCAATGATGGCTAGCTGATATAGTTCAGCATGAATCTTGATTATATATGTGTTTGTTCCGATATAGCTTGAAAGGGTTTTATTTATTTATAAAACACAAAATCAATATTACATGGGCAAAAAATCTGTGGGAAAATAAGAGTTCTGGATGAGTTTATTATAGAGCTGGGTAAAGTCGGCATGAAACCGATAGTTTTTCTTCCCAATTGTGATGTATATATCTGAGTGAAACAAGAAAACATGTAGGGTGGGACTTGATTTTGTCCATGGGGATATGATTTGATGGTTGTGGTTTGCTATTGGTGGGTCTCATGTGAGTGACAGGTTGTCCCGCCCTCACACCAGTAAATGTGTCATCAGAGAACAGATGTCATTACAATGTAATTAATTACTGTAATTGAATTATTTTTCCCTTGAAAAAAGTAAGTTTTTTTTTAATAATAATTTAATTACTTCTGATGTGATTGCAATAATTACTATATAGGCTATAGAACAATTCTATACAAATCAATAGTGGATTTAACATCAAAATATAACGTCTAATGTTCAAATGTATTGCGTAGAATGAAAATGTTAGAATTTTCAGTTTTGATTTCATGGTGACTTTCCCATATATGGAAAGAGAGTGAAAGGATTCAGGTAGAAAGTGTTTTCTCATTATCCTCCGCTTGTATTTGTTCTTCTGAGACCCTCATGAAATCTTAATGCTCAGGGAAGGACAAAGCGACCCCTTCACCTGCTTCTGCTGCATCTCAGGATCTCCAACATTAAATATTCTCCTTTCTTCTGATTCTCCTTTCTCTTCAGGATGTTTGATGTGGGAGGTCAGAGGTCGGAGAGGAAGAAATGGATCCATTGCTTTGAGGGAGTAACAGCCATAATCTTCTGTGTGGCTCTGAGCGCGTATGACCTGGTGCTCGCTGAGGATGAGGAGATGGTGAGTTTCAGAGACGGCTGAAAAGAATTTGCTTAGGAAAGGTGCGGTCTCTTTAAAAATCCTGATCCTGTTGTCAGAACCACTGGAAAAGTCATGGGAAAAAATGTGAATTGTCCAAACGTTAAACCTGAATTTTGAATCTGTCATTGTTATTA
>RJVU01057277.1:3933455-3995545 GCA_003731715.1 Anabarilius grahami
CATTTACCATTTTACCATAAATTAAAATTGCACATTTGGCCAGAATCAGAGAAAACATAAAGTATATCTGATAAATGATATTCTGCACAGATGAATCATTTATAATAAATACTGAAATATTCCATAAAAAATGAAGATTTGTCAGTTGATTTCATGGTGAATATATGGAAAGAAAATGAAAAGGATTCAGGTAGAAAATGGTTTCTCATTATCCTCCACTATTACATTTTATCCAATCAAAATGTGACATAAATAATGAAGACTGTTTTTTAATTTGATAAATTGTTACTAATGTTCCAAGTATAATTTTCCTTAAATAGTACAAATTTTGATTTGTCATTTTGGAAAGAAATAGTCAATTTAGGTTTTTTTTTAGGCTGATGTCTTTTGTGTAATTATAAATTAATTCATAATGAACACCCTTAAAGATCTTGTCAAACTAGTATACAGAAGACTGCATTTGTCCACGGGGCAAACGTGAGCCGACAGCGCCCTCTGGTGTTGAATTACTGCACAACATCTTTGCCTTCTCACACTCCTCTTTTTTTCAGAACCGCATGCATGAAAGCATGAAACTGTTTGACTCCATCTGTAACAACAAGTGGTTCACCGAGACATCCATCATCCTCTTCCTCAACAAGAAGGATCTGTTTGAGGAGAAGATCACGCGCAGCCCTCTCAACATCTGCTTTCCTGAATATTCAGGTCTTTGACTCTTCTTTTTTTTCATCTGAGATAAGTCAAAATTGTTTTTTGTGATAACCAACATTATCCCACAAATGCTTTCGATAAAGCTTGAACTGAAACAGAACATTCGTTTGACTTCAGTTTGGTTTCATTTGGCGTGTGGAACATGATTTAGCGTGAGGATATTTTTTGAAAAGTGTGTAACTAAACTTACATGTTATAAGAGAGACAATATTTTCTGTATCGTTTTCATACAGGAGCCAATAAATACGATGAGGCTGCCAGTTACATCCAGACCAAGTTTGAGGACCTCAACAAGAAAAAGGACACAAAGGAAATTTACACCCACTTTACTTGTGCTACTGACACTAAGAACGTGCAGTTTGTGTTTGACGCCGTCACTGACGTCATCATCAAAAACAACCTGAAGGATTGCGGCCTCTTTTAATGAAGGCGGCCAAGAGAATGACGAGGTTAATACACACACACACATGTTTGTTTTTGTGAATTGTACGGACATTCCATAGGCGTAATGGTTTTTATACTGTACAAACCGTATTTTCTATCCCCCTACACTACCCCTACCCCTAAACCTAACCATCACAGGAAACTGTGCACACTTTTACTTTCTCACAAAAACTCATTCTGTATGATTTATAAGCCTTTTGAAAAGTGGGGACATTGGTAATGTCCTCATAAGTCACCCTCTCCTTGTAATACCCATGTCATACCCATGTCATTATACACATTTGTGTCCTGATATTTCACAAAAACATGCCCACACACACACACACACACACACACACACACACTAAAGCCCTAAGTATACTTCACTTTTTACGCATATGCGAGGGTCAGCGTACAGTATGCGTGATGCAAATTTCATCATCAGAAGAGTATGCTGACTGCCTGATTTTTGTAACCGTAACGTTTTTTTGGAAAGTAATTTTTGTACTTTGTACGCACAGGTCGCACATGCACATTTATTTCTTTTTTGCAGTAATTAGTTTATCCACAAGGTGGCAACCGTGCCCTGGGGGCGTCGATTCACAAGGTGGTCAAAGAAAAACTGCATAAACAGAACAGACCGGAACGCATGCAAGCTACAGCGACAATAGGTTCAGCCTCAGACATCACGCCCACGGTCTGATGCGTATTTGGCACACTTAACTGGAAACACTTCAGGATTTGCAAAGTCGTCATCTGGTTGGTTGAATTCTAAAGGATGTCCTGGAGACGTGTGTGTCTGCGTTCTTTAACGGTCCGCCTGGAAACAAATGTGTGACGCCAAAACCCCTCGCGGAAGAATGTCGTCGTGTTTACAACTGTGAGAATGAACACTTGCCAGGATCAGCTAAACGCTGGATTTTCTAAAGTATGTGAAGTTCACGGCTCCATTGTTGCAGTAATCTTGCACAATGCTCTTGAATGAATAATTTATTAGATGCACACCGGTCTGTTATTGTAGGATAATCGACTTTACATTTTCACGCCCCTAAACATGATATGGAACAAAATGAACTGTGATTGGTTGTGTTACATGTCAGTCAAACGTCCTCTTGGGCGGTCCTTGGCCAATGAAAGCTGTGATAGAGTCCAGACCTTCTGCCATCAGTCTGAAGGTCTGGCTACACGAGACTACAGTGACGATGGAGGCCTGTATAGACGAGAGATTGTGAGAAGAGGTTAGAAAGTACCCTCATTTGTACAACTCTAGCATGAAAGAATACAAAGGTGTTCACATGGGTTGTAACTCGTGGGGAGAGATTGCACAAAACGCCTGTGTATGCGTACGAGTCTAATGAAGTATACTTTCCAAGGCTGTGTGTTCAACTGTGCATGTACACTAGCGTACGCGTAACAAAAGAAGTATACCCTAGGCTCTACCTTTCATGCACATAAAAACAGACCTGTTCAGATTCACTTTCATATGCATGAGCATAGTTGCTCAAAAAGCATCATATAATTGCATCACAATGTATTTGTACATTCAAAAGTTTGTTTTTTTGAAAGAAACCTCACCAAGGCTGCATTTATTTGGTCAAAAATACAGTAAAAACAGCAATATTGTGGAAGTATTAATTGTGGAAGAACTGTTTTCTAATGTAATATATTTTAAAATGTGATTTATTACTGTGATCAAAGCTGAAATTTCAGCTTTTTTTCCAGCTGATTTGCTGCTCAAGACATTTCTTATTATTATCAGTGTTGAAAACAGTTGTGCTGCTTAATATTTTTGTGGAAACCGTGCATTTTTCTGGATTCTTTGAATAGAACGTTCAAAAGAACAGCATTTATTTGAAACAGAAATCTTTTGAAACATTATAAACGTGTTTACTGTCCCTTTTTATCATTTGATTATAACTACATTTCATTTATTTTAAAGATGGCACATGCACACATTTCAAAGCATTTAACATGTAATGAGTTTGTTAGGTTTGAAATGATTAACCTTGTTGATTTTGTTGTGATTATTCCTCAGGAAAGTGTAAACTGTTCGATGGACCTGGTCAACGGGTTATACACCACATGCTAGACTGCCTTCAGCTACCTATAAGAATTTTTTTTTTTTTTTTTTTTTTTTTGTGATAACCTGAAAAAGACTCGTGAACCAGGAAAAGAGAAACTTCACGGAATTCCAGCACACCATCCTTCTTTCCTGAACCTTGAATTTTAAATTGGTTCTCAGTGTGTAAATATTTAATTTTGCAGTTATTTTCTGCCAAAAAAACTAGTGGAGAATCAGGGTTATATTCTGATATTTGTTTCTATTGATTTTTTTTGTTGTTTTTGCCAGGTTACCAATGGGGTGGGTGAGGACTTATTTTAAGGATGTGCTAGTTTTATTCAACTCAGTGGCAGAATTCTTCTTTTGTAAAGTTAATGTGAGCACAGAAAGAAAAACGAGACATCTCTTTTGTAAACCTTTAGCACCGAATCTTCATCCCAGGCTCAAACTGTATATTGTTGCATGATGACGGACCATATGAAATTGCTCGCTCGCTCTAAACCTCGACGTGACATTCCCTCAGCGCTGATATATCTGGACACTCTCTACTAGCTTGACTTTGACACTGTCCAAAATTGACTAACGTGTAAAATATTTATATCCGACCTCACATGTCTCCTTCCTGTTTGCTGTACCATCCCTTCTTTTGCGCGATGTCTGTGCCTTGTTTTCACTGTCTGTAGATCATAGGGCTGTTTTTATTCACGCTATCAAATGAAAAGTGTAAAAGTGTTGAGCACATTTTAAGAGCTAAATAAAACTTAGACTACAGCCATTGGGTTAATATCTAAATACAAGAAAAGATTTCATTGGAAATAAAAGTTGATATGTAAGATAGACCTGTGTCTTTTATGTCTTTTATAACACTCACTGATGCAGCAAATTTGTCATGCTATTTTCATTCATATTCACTACACACTTCTGCAGTGTCACTGCATCACCCCAGGGAGGCGCTAGAGGAACACTTAGTAAATAAATTAACTTCAAATGACTGACAATCCAGAAGTCTACTCTAAACTATTTCCTATTAAGGCTTTGTGCTACATACCAAACCGTTTAAACCCCTCAAATTGCAAGCCCCAAACTACAATTTGGAAAATATTTATTAAAAAAAATAAATTTGTAAAAAATAAAAATTATGATGTACAGTAAATTCCGTATTTTTTTTGCCATAATATATACATAGTACTTATACCATGATAAGCTGTGCATGTCAAAAGAAAAAAAAAAAGCTTATTTGGTAGCGTTTACTTATATGGTTTTGTTTGATTAGTGTTTTTTTTGTCTTAAAATAACGTAATAGGAAATGTATATTTCATTTTAATTTTATTTCATTTTATAATTTAGTTTTGTTAATTTATAGTTAATTTTATTACAAAATATTATTATAATTAGTAGTAGCTGTATTAATTAATTATAATTTATTATTATTAATCATTGCGCATTATCAATCAGTCTTCTCAGGTGTGAAGCGCTTGTTCTTCGCTCACGTTTCACTTCTCACTTTTTGATTGGATGGCAGCCTGACGCGTGGCGCTGATTGGTTGAGATTGTTCTGAGAGGAAACTGACGGCGCTCAAAAGCGCTGAGCGCTCACTGCAAAAGCGCATTGACTGATAACAAGCAGAAGACGCGTCTGCAGCCGGAGCGTTTAATATCGTTTTGGACTACTTCATAAATCTTGGATATTTTTGGTGTACAGTTTGGTAAGTGTCTCAAACGCTTTTAGGTCGCATATGCACACTGTGGTGCATTCTTTAAAATACTTATGCCAGATTTTCCTCTCTTTTTTCAGGGAAAACAAGAAAATATACAAAGGTGGACTAACTCAGCAAACGAAAAATAAACATGGTAAGCGTTTTTGTTTTGCTTGCTTTGTTCTTGTTCATCTGGAGACGATATTATTGTCTAATGTTTGAAAAGGGCAGCGTCTGTAGTCTGTCATGCAAAGAAGAAAACAGAATAAAGTGAATACTTTAACTTTATATATAACATCTAAAACAGCCTACATATACTAGTTATTCAAGATTTTTGTCAGAATGTCATCAGCCTATTGTTTTGAGCTGTTTATGTACTAGTAGCTGCATCAAATGGCCAAAATTATAAAGCTTTTGAATGAAGATGCCATATTAAACTATGATTGTACAGTAGTAACAACTATAGTAGTGTAATTTGTTTTTCTGGCTGTGAGCACTTCCACTAAAATGTCAGTTTAGAGTCTCAATAACTGCATATTGAATATATTTGTTCTGCATTTTCCTATACTTTATCTCAAATATTAATGACACATGCACTGGTGTATTTTGTGCCTCCCTCAGGCATTATAAAGTAGTACTGTAATCTGGATTATGAAATGAAATGTACATTTTCAGCAGTGATGGAGGTTAACCACTACCCAACTCTATGCATTTTTCATGGCCTCTGGCAACCGCTGGCTTTTCCAGCACACACACGTTTGCAGCTTAGAGCCAAATGGCTAAGTTCTCACAGCTGTGATAACATCATAGAGTGGTCACTGGTCCTGTAGCTCAAACCCGTCTGAGGGCTGCAGGCCAGCTCAGTTTAAGAGCCGCTACACATAGATGGGTGTTTTCCTGCCTTTCAAAAGCATTCCCAAAAAATTCCAAATGCTTTAACGGCTACTGCAGAGCTGGAAGCGAAAGTAAAGTAAATCACTTGAGGGTAGGGGGATGTTATCGCTGGAAACAGGGACTTTTTGCTTTATGAGAGGTGTGGACCATGGATAGAATGAAATCTATTTGATAAGCCTGGTCAAGAGGAATTTTTTGTTGTTTCAAAGAATTAAGGATGGAAGTCTGTGGGGAAAGACATTGTGGAAGGGTTTAAAAGCATTAATGTACCTCAATTTTTTCACTTGATTATAAAATAAAACATGTAAATAAAAATAATTGTATTTCATATTTTTATTATTTAAGTCATCCTTTAGCATTGGCACCGTTCTTCTAAGTAGGTGGATATGTAGTTATGTATTACTGATGTAATTCCTAATTATAAATCTTTTACTGTAACACTTGTTTTTTTGTTGTTGTTTTTTTTTGCTTGTATTGGACCGTCACAAATAGACTGATATACACAATAAGTCTGATCCCAGATCATTTGCTGTGAACTATGGCCAACATAGTTCAGCATTGTCCCCAAAAAAATGACATCATCTCCTTTTCGACCACAACAATCCATGCATTAATCATGAACTTGAGGTGGGAGAAGTGTGGCCTCTCTTTCTTCCAGAAGCGGTGCAGGAAGGGACTCCTCTAGTTTCCTGTTCCCACAATCGGTGCGGATGTATCGGCATGCATCATACTCTGACTCTTCTCCCCTGAGACGGCCAAATTAATTGTGTTTGTTTCTCTCCCACTCGTCATGTTGTTGATTAATGCTGCTGGATTAAACTGTGGAAAATTCTGGATTGCTTTCATCTGAGGGGAATATCCGGCAAATTTATGGCTTGTTCGGCCTGGTCCATGAACAGTTTTCCAAGGCGATTATAGTTCCTGGACACATCAGTCTGGCAATGGATCTGCAGTTTTTGTTTAGAACGTTTTTGAGGAACAGGCTCATCTTGTCCTTATGAAAACGTTCTGTGGTGGTACCATGGTACAGTGCAGGGTTATCACCATTAACAATGGTTTTATATTAGGGGTGCACATATATTATATTATATATGCACTGATATATCGGCCAATAATTGATATTGGCTGTTAAAAGCTAATTTTCAAACTATTTTTAAAAACGGCCCATAGTCAGGGCCGACCTATCCTGTCAATCAAAAGAGGGCAGGAAAATGTGCTGAATTTGGGCTTTGTGTAAAGAAAATGCTAAGAAACCAGTTTGATATTCAATATTAATAGTAATTATATGAATTAACATTTAGAAAGTAAAGCGATCTTAATTTAATCTTTGGAATTTAGTTAGTTTGTTAATGTTAATTTGAGTAATGTTTGTTTATACTGTAACTTATACCAGTTACTCTGAAACAAGTTGATGAAATGTAGAGAATAAAGTTTTTATTTGCATTTCTTTCAAAATATAATCATTAAAAAAATGATTTAATTTCATTATAATTAATGATTATCATTAATTTAAAAAGGTTTAAAAGGCAGAACCCCCCCAAACTATCGGTATCGGCAGATATCACTGTTGTATCGGTGGAGAAATATAGTATCAGCCATCTCTAAAATAAATATATAATACATATACATTTTTGTTGACAACATTGGTACAATGATGGAAATGCCATGAAAAATGCATAAAGCTGGTGATCAGTGTGGTGCCCCACAATTGGCAGATGGGCACATCTAGTGTCCTTGTTAACGACGTATGCTGAAGATTGTGCAGTCAAGGCTCTAACCTCTTTTTCTTTCTCCAGCTGTGCGCTCGCAATTCAGGCGACTGCTTTCGGGACCAGATGCGATACATGATGAGGTCTCTGCAGGATCTGAAGCAGATACGAGAGCCTGCCAATCAATCCAAGTGCTCGTACACGACTCGAGCCTGTCAAAAAAGGGCACAAAAGAGGGAGCAACTCGGTCGCCTGCGGATATCCGACGTTAGTGACGCCAGCACCTATGATTCCGCTTGCTGCCTGGCCAGCCCACTGGAAGAAGAGGAGGATGAGGAAGCCGGTGTTGGCCGTCTACCTCAGGGCTCCCCCAGCAGCGTGAAAAGTCTGGACTTTGATTCTGGGTACTCTGAAGCATCGTGGCAGGATGAGGGCGTGGTTTTGCGTCGCACAAGGAATGTACGCGTTTCATCGTCCGCGTGTGTCCGCACCAACCGAATCCGACCCAAATCCACATCAGACGCATGCCTGGAGCGCTGGACGTCGTTTGAGGCCAGCGACCCAACGGACTGGACCACGTCTTTGTTAACCAGAGGGCGTAACAGGCAACCGCTGGTTCTTGGGGACAACAGCTTTGCAGATCTTATTAAAAACTGGATGGACCTTCCAGAATGCCCAGATTCTGCAGAACTGAAGCCGAACCACAGCCGCAAAATAGCCAAGGACTTTCTGGTTAACATGCGGCGGAAAATAGCAGGAATGTCCAAGGGAGTTGGAGTTGAGGAGAGACGCGCTAAAAGGATGTCATGTCCTGTGGGATTTCAAGCTCCAAAACCCTTCTTTCACCAGTCCCACACTAGTTTGCACCAGATGGGACCAGACTTTCACCAGTTTAGCGCTGTCATGAAGACCGGGAGTCGACAGCCTATCATATGCAATGACGTCATTGGATACATCTGATGTGTTTCTGAAAACTAACTGGATTTTATTTCTGAAAATGTCTTTCTAATATTATTCTATGTATTAATAAATATCGCAATAAATGCTTTTATTTAAAAGAATATTCTGATCCATTTTTCTGAAACAAAACTGTCAAAAATACTTGCCGATGACAATGAGTGTCACAAAAAAAAGCATAGTTTGGGTTATATACTATATCATTTAGCTCATTTAATAATAAAATTAATAAAGCCATAAAAAGGGTACACAAATCACTTTAGCGCACAACTTCTAGAAGCTTGTTATTGTTAATTGGCTGCAACAGAAATATAACACCAATGTTTAATGGTTACATTTATTAAATAAGCAATTAATTTCCAAAGCATTACAGTTTGTCTTGCCATTAATTTAAAGCTAACAATATTCTTGTTTAGCTTTCCTAAGTTTGACACGGTTTCATTTGGTTTTCATCCAGTGCATGAATAACTTTATTTTCTCTGTGAGATGTGCTAGATATGCAAATACAGTTTATAGTTTCAACACGCATCAAATCTCTCATACTGTGCAAATATTACCCTAGAAACAGGCAGTAGTTAAGTGACTAAAATATGGAATTCTCTCTTTAAAATAAGACTCTACTGTCAGAATGATATGAGATGTAGACAGATGATGCAGTAGGCTAAATACCATTTTAGAATTGGAGGCTTGTAACCAGAATACAATAGAAAGATAAAGACCCAGCTGTCAAGTCTTTTTGTGAATGAAACTGACTGCTGTAATGTGATTAGGTCCGAATGCACACTAACATATCTAAAGGTGATTAAATTAACTGGAGCAGACGCAGCTCATTTGGGTCTTTGGCTCTGGTCTGGAATTGTTTTCATACATGATAATAGTGAAGTGAGGGGTGGGTGGTCATGGCTGCATAACAATGGGATGAGGGCGGGAATTAAGAAACCACAGGGGTCGTATTGATACACGTGTTTAAAAGAATTAACAGAAAAGCTATAAACTGCTAAATATCCAAACTTAATCATTATTGGTCTTGTTTTCTAGTTAGCCAGATGCATTTAGAAGATTCTTGAGACTTAAGACTTTTTCAGAGGAATGTTGGTAACACTTTACAGTAAGTTTTCAATTGTTAAAATTAGTTAACTACAGTAGTTAACATGGACTAAGAATGAACAATACTTCTATAGCCTTTATTAATCTTAGTTAATTTCAGCATTTACTAATGCATTTTTAAAACAAAAAGTTGTATCTGTTAACATTAGTTTGAACTTTGAACTACATTTTTATGAACTAACATTAACAAAGATTATAAATTGTAAAAAAAATATATTGCTCACCGTCAGTTAATATTAGTTAAAGAGGTCATGACCTGAGAAATCAAATTTGCCTTGATCTTTTGACATATAAGAGGTACTTGTAATGAAGGTTAAAAATAGTTTTTTCACATATATATATATTTTTTTTTGCAAAAAACTTTAACATTTTAAGTGAACCTCAAGGAACATATTAATTAAAAAAATCTATGTTATGATCCCTTTAATACTAATGTTAGAGACCTTATTGTAAAATGTTACCACAATGTCACGATACATAAGAATCTTAAATAGCCATTTATTTTGTATTGGCAATATTTTCTTTTTTTTTTTTTACTTCATGTTTATTATTTTTTAACAGTAATTTTGTGCAGTGTACAAATTTGCAAAAATTTCCCACACAGATTTCCCATGTTTTTTATGGCTGTTTAGCAAATAAACTCAGTTAATAGAAAGACATTAATAGTTGTCATCTTAAGGTGATGTTCCTGAATGTAAGGCTCTTCTTTCCAGCTTCACCTGAGGAGGTATCTGATGGGCGGGACGGTCAGGCAGTCCTCATCCTCTTCAAACGAGGGAACGATCTCCAACATCTTCTGGTGATCCGGAATCTCACGCTTGGTTGCGGAGCGTACCAAATCAGTTATGCTGCACAAACGATAAGTTAATCAATGAATAAAAATCCCTTTCGAAGAACCACAAACCTTTAAAAACAGCATTATCATCAGTGTAATTCTTTACATAAGATCCTGTTACATAAGAAGAGTTGCTGTGAATGAATGTATGAGAGTGTTTATTTATGTAAGGGTGTGGTTTAGTCTGTAACTCATAATTAGAGAGGAACCGGAAGGTCACTGTTAGGCCTAACTAACACTGGTTATGTTCAGAATAAATTACTAGATAACTGCACATTTAACTATTTAAAATATATACTATTAGTATAGTATATGAAATGCAACAAACAATAACAGTTTCAAATGCCTCTACATTGAATGTTTAATACAGCAAGATGTGGTTATCAGGAAAATAAAGCAGTTATTTTGCAGTTTCTGCCATTTTTTGTGTGAAAATGTGAACTTTCAGCAGTCTAATCAGAGTTAAAAAGTGTAAAAATATTAGTTTATATTCTGCCTTTTTCATCACTTTAGAAGTTGAGTGCACTGCATTGTGATCTGGTAAATAATGCAGTGTGTTTTGGATGTATACTGCACATTTTGTCAAATATAATAGGTCATTGATATTCAGTACATACAAACCATTTGCATACTGTGCACATTATACATTGCCGGTCAAAAGTTTGGAATAATTACGTTTTTTTTTTTTTAAATCAGCTTATTAGAATGGCTGAAGATTGGAGTAATGATGCTGAAAATTCAGCTTTGATCACAGGAATAAATTACATTTTAAAACATATTCAAATAGAAAACAGTTATTTTAAATTGTTCAAAGAAATGTAAATGAAGAAATGTCAGGAAAGAGCAGCACTTGACATAGGATAACATTTTTTTTTCCTCTTAATTTATCCTCCGAGACTAATTTTGGTTCCAACAGGAAGAGACCCAGGAAGGACCTTGAGGTCTTTCAACAGATTGATGTTAGGTGCACACATGCAGAAAGAGGGGAGTGAGGGGTTAATGAAGGAGCGTGGCTTCAAATGACCGTCGTGCTGGAAGACTGTGTGGCCATGGCTTAGGAAAATATCCATTATCCCAAAAATAAACACTAAGGGACCAAAGTCTCTCAGTCTAGACAAATTTAATGATATATAGCTCTAGAATTCAGGTTAATATTATGCATGTAAGCATTCGATATAGTATACAATTAATGCTGTGTGCAGTATTTCTCTTTTAAACAGCTGTATATCGACATACACACCTTAGATTCAGGCGATCAGTGTGATCGGAGAGATCGCTGTACAATACAGCAGGACCATAATACAAGCCAGTGATGCTCAACTTGTGCTTTTCCTGAAATGAGAAATAAGTATCAAATCAACTAATTCACACGTTTATCACTAATATGTGTATTTAATGTGTGTTTTCATCTAGAATGTAAGCTTTTTGGAGCATTTGTAATTGTCTAATTGACTGATTTACAACTAGTTGACCAATTTCTTCTAAAAACTACCATTCAAAAAGGTAGTTTAAAGAGTTTTATTTAAAGAGGTCAGTAATACTTTTATTCAGCAATGATGCTTTAAACTGATCAAAAGCGACAGAGTATTTATAATGTTACAAATGATTTCAGTTTCAAATAAATGCTGTTCTTTCTATTCAACAAAAAAAGAATCCAGAAAAACATCAATCCAGTATTCAACATTAATAATAATAATAATAAATGTTTCTTGAGCAGCAAATCAGCATATTAGAATGATTTCTGAAGGATCATGTGACACTGAAGACTGGATTAATGATGCTTTGCATCACAGGGATAAATAACATTTTATAATATTTTGAAATAATATATCACAATATTCCAGAAAAAGCAGTTCTGGTGCCAGAGAAAAGGACAAAGAAGATTTCAACCTTGAAAAAAACTGGTGTGAGACTGAGTGTGAATGGTATCTGATGTCTCTAAGTGTGTGATGTTGACAGCGTGTGTGCTTTAACCTTAATGTGTTCCAGCAGTTCCTGCAAGGTCATTTCCGTTTGACCCTCACGCCGACCCTGCACCAGGAAGTCGTCCCAGAGAGAGTACCGCTGCCCCGCAACCTGCCGACAGACACGACACATCGGTTTAATAAACATTAAAACACATTTGCGCTCTCAGTTGAGGGTATGCTAGCGCTCCCATGCATACTACATCTAATTCATTAAGCTGACTGAGTATGCATGAACTACACAGATGTGGAGTTAACAGTTGATATAGATCTTGTCAACCCTGCTGACACATTTAAAGCTCATGTCTTGGACTTAAACAGTCCACTTCAAGTCAGAGGTCATGCAGGACATGTAAAACCAAAGATAAGAATGTAAGCAGAACAAAACAAATGAGAGAAAAACAAACTGGTTTATTGCACATTTAAAATTGAAGGTTTGAATGTTTTGGTCTTTCCTCACTGCTTGCCTACAAAAAAGCTGCATCCCACATGAACTGACACGCCTAAAAGCACTTTATGAATACTAATCCTGAGGCAGAGTTCATACATTACAGTAAATTCTGTATCCATCTGCACAAGAAGGAATTATTCTGTGCATTCAGGTATACTGGTAAAAATGAATAGAGAATGTATTACATACATCTCATTTATAATCATTTGTACCCTGCTTATAAATTATGAACGACAAGTTCAAAAGGTTTGCCTGAGGTGCAGTGCATGGAAATGTAAGGAGACAAGGTTTTCTGACTGCCTTGGAAAGAGGAAGTAAGACCTGCTCAATAAAATAGATCCATGTCTTGACTTGATCTTGCTGACAACATTTCAAACATAAGGCATGTGCAAGTGTGTATAAACCTTCACCTAAAAATACACTGCTTGTGTCATCAAGTATAGCACTATACACACTCCCCAAAGCCTGGCCTCAAATTCTTCCAGGAGCAAATGTGCTTGCATGACTTTTATAGCTCTATACTTTGTGTGTAAGGAGAAACATAATTGAGAACTCCATTAAATCTCCACAGCTATGAAAGAGCTATACAATCGAGCAATAAAACAGTCTTCTGGGTTAGTTTATTTTACCACAGACCTGAGACACAACACCTGATTGCTGTAGACATGCTAATCTGCCATTTCACCTCCACTGGACTTGTACCTGTGTGTGAATTACTTTGGACTTCATTTGTTTAAGGACGTTGCTCTTCCTGGGCTCATAATGGAAAGCAGATAAGCAAAGCTGAATTTTCAGCATCATTACTCCAATCTTCAGTGTCACATGATCCTTCAGAAATCATTCTAATATTCTGATTTGCCGCTCAAGAAACATTTCTTCTTATTATTATCATCAATGTTGAAAACAGTTGTGCTGCTTAGTATTTTTGTGGAAATCACAAATCTTTTATGAATAGCAAGAATCAAAAAAGAATAATTTTTGATCAATCAAATGCATCTCTGCTGAACTTTTGAATGGTATAGTGTAAATCAAAGTTATCGAAGTTGATATAAATGTATAATTTATGTGCTAAGTCTTTAGAAATGTTGTCAGGGCAGAAATCGCTGTCCAAAAGTGGTAGGGGTCGCGTTCCCTATATAGTCCTGTAAATAGTAAGTGTGTTTTCAACCACAGTCATTTCAAAACCAATTCATTTGTCATGCTGTGGCGACACCGACCACATTGCAAGGCATTCACTGGATATATCTACTCCACCCAATCTGCGGCCATAGCTTCACTTTTAGAAGTTAGACTTTCCCTCACACTGTACACGTGCTGAAGACGGTGATGTCCTTGCATGGTTTCTGTCATGTGGTTAATATCAAGGTTGAAACAAATAAAGACAACATATACAATACATAAGAAAATAGCAATGCAACCATCTCAGGAGAAGATGAAGCTTCACTGCATGCTTGCTAAGGCTTAAGTAATGAAGTATGGGTCAGTCTAACCACACATGAAAGGGTATGATGATGGTGTTTTCCACTCCGTGGGAGGTTTAAAAATAAGCAAGTAATGTGGAAACCCTTTAGTCTCTGGGAAAAATGTAAATCCTATCTGAAGACTTCTAAGCTTCTAGAAAGCCTTCTCAGATTTAGGCATGAACCTTCATAATCCCATCACTTGATTGTATCTGTGTTGCGGTGCCACACGTCCTAACGCTTTGACTTGTCCATTTAAAAGTTTGGCTTTTTTTTTTAAAGAAATGCATATTTCTATTCAGCAAGGATACATTCAATTGATCAAAAGTGACAGTAAAGACATTTATAATATCACAAAACATTTCTATTTCAAATAAACGCTGTTCTTTTGAACTTTCTATTCATCAAAGATTCCTGAAAAAATGTATCATGGTTTCCACAAAAATATGAACTGTTTTCAACACTGATAATAATCAGAAATGTTTCTTGAGCAGCAAATCAGCATATTAGAATGATTTCTAAGACTGGAGTAATGATGCTGAAAATACAGCTTTGCATCTCAGGAATAAATTACATTTTAAAATATATATTAAAATAAAATACAGTAATTTGCAATGTAATAATATTTCACATTATTACTGTTTTTTTCTGTATTTTTGATTAAATAAATGCAGCATTGGTGGGCATAACAGACTGCTTCAAAAAAATTAAACATCTTACCAACCCCAGTGTAATCTAAACAGATGCTAAAGGCCCTGATATGTTCACAGCAAAGTTCTTTTTCGTTCTTCTCTTCGTAAAAAGAGGTTCCTTTGCATATTCTGTTAGTGAACTGATATACTGTTAGTGAACATCCATCCATGTTGCTGAGAGTGACGTTTAGATCAACATGTAAATATATGCTGCACGCTTTCCTCTCAATAACAAAATAAACACAACAAAAATGACAGCAGTGAGAAAACGGCAGTTAAGAAAGCATCTGATCATAGCCATGTGGATGTTTGCACAAGCTCTGCAATATGGCACTCCAGTCAAGCAGTCAAGTCACATTTATTTATATATGCAATAGATTGCTTTAAACCAGACAGCTTTACAATATTAAACATGAAAAAACTGTCAGTGTTGCTTTCAATTAGAATTGCACTTTAATGTCAATGTTTGTTTTCACTTGCTTACTTCTGACCTCGACAGACTCAACAGAAGAGAGGAAATGAAACGAATTTCCACGTCAAAGAGAGTGGAGCCCCAGAGCGCACCTACAGTACCTATTACATAATCGCCATCTAGCTCCAAGGTGTTTACCAGCCGAAGTGAACTTTACTGAAAGTTTGCGTTGGCAAGCTGTTTCGAACTCCCTAATCAAACTCCAAACAAACTTTATTTTGGCCTTTTTTTTGTTCGAAAAATGAACGTCACATCGATTTCGCTCAAAGTAAATTGGGGCCTTAATTCTTACACCATCCCTCAAATAGACTCCAAATCTTCACAAAGTAGTAACTTAGCACATGCTTTTATCCAAGACAACATATACAGCAGTTTGTTTCTTTTTCAGAACACAGGTATATTTTTAAATACCCTGGCCATTCTTTTTACAGTTTTTTACAGACGCTAGGACACATTTCTCAATACTTAGGTCACTTTTGCAAAACTCTTCACACAGTGAGCACAACAGAAGTCTATGTGGGCTAAACTGAGGATCAATTATCATTGCTTTGGCACAAAATGCATTCAATGACTACATCTCTCAAATTTCATGAATTCTTTTCTCACTCAGACACAACAACTACCAAAACTCTTTGTACGTACAGGCCGATTTGCACATGTTTACATACTGTTTTCAAAACTGTTAAACTTATGTTCAAAACAATAACATAATACAAAACTGAATAAGACAGCAATTTGCTACATTTCTACAGTAATATTGTAATGAAATATATGCTGAATCTAAAAAAATCAAATACTATCAAAGCAATTAGATGAAACTGAACACCTACACAAGCATTCGTTTTTCAATTTCATTATAATCCATTCAAAGAGGAAAACTTCGGAATCATTTTGTACTGTTATGTTAACAAGGTTCATGTAACAAAATGCAGTGAATTATAAACAATAGACAGTGTTATTCTTGTTTTGTTAAGAAATTTTACAAAAGAAAACATTGTATAATGATACCTGATGTTAGTGTTTTTATGTCAGTATTTTATGACTGACAAAGTGTGTTTGCTGGGTGAAAACTTTTGCTAGTGTTCTGGAAGAATGAGCTGATTTGAGACATGAATAAAGTGTTATGGTAGTTGTAGTGCATTTTGAATGTGAAATTAACTCCTGTGCCAAGATGAAAGTTGGTTCGGAGAACTGTGTGAAGAGTTTTGCAAAAGTGACCTAAGTATTGAGAAATGTGTCCTAGCGTCTGTAAAAAACTGTAATATAATGAAAGAGAGTGAAGACTCCAAAATGACAAAAATGTGTAATATGGCTAGCTTTAATAAGTGTAAAACTAGTCATTTTGGGTTTAAAAAAAGCCTAAATTAAATCTGTTCATCATATATAGTCTCTTCAGAAGACTTTGATTCATATGGATTTATTTAACGATATCTTTATGAACGGTTTGAATTGTCAGAGTTTTGGGTGAACAGACTTTCATGGAAGGACTGAAATCTCTCAGGTTTTATTAAAAATATCTTATCTTATGGGTTAAGAATGACATGAGGCTGAGTAATGATGACAGAATTTTCATTTTTGGGTGAACTGTCATTTTAAGGCATTGATCTTTGTAAACTAGAAATAGTTTATTTTTGAAATGCAGTATATCTTTCACAGAGCACTGTTCTGTTGCTATAGTCCATGGAGGATGAAACTATGAAGTCCTCGGCCAAACATGTGAGGTCATCACTCTCAGAATGGAGCACTGCCAACATTCTCATCTGTTCTTCATAAACTGTATCACAGGCTGCATTGTAAACTGGGCTTTTTCTCCCTTCAACATGTGTCTCTGCAGTGCCCATGCCAGAGAGAAACAGTTGAGGGAACACACAACTGTTAAGAAACATGATGAATGCACTTACCATATTACCAAGTCACAACTTTAAAAAGCTTCTATTGAAAATGTGACTCCTGCAAATGTAAAACGCTAAAGGGAGTACATACAAAAGATCTTGTATTTAGTGATGGACAACCCACTAGGAGCTGAGTAAAGCAATTGTTAAGCAACTGCTCAATGTGGCCTGCAACACAATGGTCGATTCTCAGAGACAGGAAACCTGACGCAAAGGGTGCAGCATGATAAGTCACCCCTTCCTGTAGAATAAAAATGGAACGGCTCACATCCTTTAAGGTTCGGGGTAGAAAGAATCATAGCCAATACTATAACAATGGACTCATTCTCATAACCTATACAGCTGTTTTTAGAGTTCGTTTTAATCTCTAGACACCCATGAGGTTTTCAATGCCAAATATTGAATGGAAACATGGGTTGTTGTTGGGGGAACTAAAATCTTTTCAATGATAGTTTATTATTGTGGTGTCAAATGCTTCAGATAAACCCACCTTTAAATAGCACATCTAAACAAACTGATTTAGACAGTTCTTGGCCAGAAAAAGATGACAAAATAAACTTTATCATGATATGATTTGGCTGTGCAAGACTAGTGTCTGTTCATTTTTATGAGTAGATAAGTCTACAATAATCTTTCCAAGTATGCTAATGGTGTTCTGTATGATGTTTGGGAAACTACAATTCATCTTATGACAGTCTTTGAAATTCCAAACTTCAATGTGTTGAATCACCCACAAAAGTCCAGTTTATGCAAGCTGAAAGGCGTAACTCAGGAAACACATGGCCCCTCTGGCCCCAAACAAGCAGAGGAACAATCCATTTCCTCTGGTTCTGTTTAACACTGTTGTTACAGTATAAAAACGATCAGCTGATTCGCCCATGCCACTTCTTTAACGTCATCACAGGGGATTCTAGAGATGAAATGAGTCCTCTTACGCAACTGGTATCTCCTAAAGTCAATATGTAGCCTGAGGGGCAAAATATGGTAGCCAGCTGATCCACAATGCTCAGCCAAAACACTGCTGATAAACACATTATGCACACTAGAGATTGGGAAATTTGAAAAAAAATATCATGCATGGTCTATGGTGCAAATGTTTTTGTCTGCAAAATGCTACACAGATTTCAGAAAATGTATGCAAAATGTCAGGCACATTTTTATAAACAAATACAATACTGATCTTTCTTTTTATGAAAGAAATAATACTTTTATTCAGGAATGATGTTTTAAATGGAACAAATTTGACAGTAAAAACATTTATAATAAATCTATTTCTGTTCTTTTGAACGTTCTATTTATCAAAGAATCATGAAAAAAGATGTATAACAGTTTCCACAAAAATGTGAAGCAGCACAACTGTTTTCAACATTGATAACAATAAGAAATGTTTCTTGAGCATAAAATCAGCATATTAGAATGATTTCTGAAGGATCATGTGACACTGAAGAGTGGAGTAATGATGCTGAAAATTCAGCTTTGAACACAGGAATAAATTTAAAACTATACTGAAAAAAAAACCTGTTCTTTTAAATTATAATAATATTTCCACAATATTACTGTTTTAGTGTTGTTTTGATTAAATAAATGCAGCCTTGGTGGGCATAAGAGACACATCAATATGCACATCAATGTAGAAAAGAATGCAAAATTCTACAGTATCTTTAAGTTTAAGCATGAAGTTTAAACTTCATGTTTAAACTAAAAAGTACCTTTGCTCAGCTGTTTTTGGCTAGTTCAGTTCTCTTTCATCAACAAAAACAAGACTGATTGCTCTACTGAAGGAGCTTCAGAAAAAAAGTGAGACAGTTGAAAGTGTGCCTGTCGTTAGGAAATGATTATTGATCTGTCTTACAGAAGCCCCCCGGGGAGAACAACTGAGGGACAGATGGCCATCACCAAAACTCTTCTGAAGGACCTTTCTTGATGTTTGACCACAAGAAGTGATGCGTTTAACACACAATGACCCCAAAGAGTATTTGGACATTTAAGTCACACTTAAAAATGCATGAACGTCAATGCATTGGATCACAAAATTTTAAATTAAATTGCACTTATGTTAAAGAAATATGGAACACGCACAATTTTCAAGTAAACTATTTCATAAAAACCTTCATACATCCAATATAAGTCTCTAAAACGGCATCTGATTGAAAGACATTGAGCGAAAATGATGGGGGAAAAAGTGGAGTTAGTTGTAGCAAAAGCATGAAAGTCATCTAATGACAGACATTTTTAAGCGTAAATATTTTTTAGCCAACTGTATATTGCAAAATCAGATACCACAGCCTTCCAGATTGAATATAATTCAGCACTTTCTCCTTTTAATCTCTTTAAACTTATGCATATCCCTGCTTGAACAGAGTGGGGTAACAAAGGATGGAGAGGGGTGACAGCATGGCAGGAATCTCCAGAGGGTTTGACACTTACACTCCAACTATAGCCCTTCTTACAAAAGATCCATTGACGTGTTAAAGAGTAAACAGAGGTCTGGCTCATTGTCCTGCCAATGAGGCGCTCCCCACCTGACTGACGGCTCGTGCCAGAAGGAGTCAGTCAATAGAGTTTGTTTCCTACAAATGGTGCATTTTGTTTGAGTGTCCCTTTGACTGACACACACACACACACACACCTCAACAGTGGTAAATAAAGCCCATATATCCCTGTGCTGAAAGGGTATAATTCTCTTTGGTGTAATCACTGGTCCCATAAATTCAGAAGCCTAATTACTATTGTCACACAAGTACACGACAACACGCTTTGAGTCCAGTGTGTTTTTACAGTTTTTCCTTGCTCGACTGACCAGTGCAATGAATACATCTGAATAGCCAGCTGATTGTGATCAATAATTGTTTCTGTGTACATCAATATAATTGATTGGCTTCTATTAGCCAGACCAGGGGTCATGGGTGTCATCATGTTATGTAATGTAACAGAATTGTATTAGACTGTTCACACATGGGCACACCAAGGGCAGCTGTTCATTTGGAATCACAGATGCTTCATTAAATTATTAGTTCACTTCAAAATTAAAATTTCCTGATAATTTACTCACCCCCATGCTTTAGCAAGATTCTTTCTTCAGTCGAAAAGAAATTAAGGTTTATGAGGAAAACATTCCAGGATTTTTCTCCATATAGTGGACTTCACTGGGGTTCAACAGGTTGAAGGTCCAAATTGCAGTTTCAGTGCAGCTTCAAAGGGCTCTACATGATCCTAGACAAGGAATAGGGGTCTTAACTAGTGAAACGATCAGTCATTTTCTAAAATGTTTTTAAATTAAATACTTTTTAACCGCAAATGCTCATCTTGCACTGCTCTACGATATGCCATGCACTATGTAATCACGTTGGAAAGTTCACGCGTGACGTAGGCGGAAGTGTAATTTTCTCCTCCGACTTCAAAATCGTCCGATATCGTTGTTTTACTTTTTTTTTGTAAAGGCTGTTTGACTTAAGTCTTTGCACGTTCGCTTTGTAGACACTGGATCGGTACTTCCGCCTACATCACGTGTGACCTTTCTAACGTGATTACGTAATGCGTGGCACATCGCAAAGGAGTGCAAGACGAGCATTTGTGGTTAAAAAGTATATAATTTAAATTATTTTTTTTTTATTGACCGATCGTTTCGCTAGTTAAGACCCTTATTCCTCGGCTGGGATCGTGTAGAGCCCTTTGAAGCTGCAATGAAACTGCAATTTGGACCTTCAACCCGTTGAACCCAAGTGATGTCCACTATATGGAGAAAAATCCAGGAATGTTTTTCTCAAAAACCTTAATTTCTTTTCGACTGAAGAAAGAAAGACAAACATCTTGGATGACAAGGGGGTGAGTACATTTATTTACATTTACATTTATGCATTTGGCAGACGCTTTTATCCAAAGCGACTTACATTGCGTTATACTATACATTTGTATCTGAGTATGTGCAATCCCTGGGATCGAACCCATGACCTTGGCATTGCTAGTGCCACGCTCTAACCACTGAGCTACAGGAAAGTAAATAATCAGGAAATTTAATTTTAAAGTGAACTAATCCTTTAAACTTCTTTTACTTTGTAAACAAAGTTGACTTGATTACGTTTTACAAGATAATACTTTTTCAGTCTGTCTACTTCTATAAAATGTCATGCTTGCCCTTTCTTTGTAATGATTTGTGAAATTTACTAGCATTCTCTAATTTTAAAATTGCTTCACTTAGAGAAGTAAATACTACACCAATTTTCTCAATGCACTATTCCGTGGAATTCTTCTGAGGTAAAATATTTTTTGTACATCAACCGCTAAACTGTATAACCATATAAGCTCTATCAGATAAAGTATAAAACTGACATTTTTTGGTCACAGTTTAGATTAGGGTACAATTCTCACTATTAACTACAACTTTAGCCTCAATAAACTCCTAATTACTGCTTATTAATAGTTGGTAAGGTGGTTGTTAAGTTTGGTATTGGGTAGGATTAAATGATGTAGAATATGGTCATGCAGCATTAATATGTGCTTTATAAGTACTAATAAATGGTCAATATCCTTATAATATGCTAATGAGCAACTAGTCAACAGTGAGAATTGGACACTAAAGTGTTTCCCAACTTTTATGTCAGAAAGCGTTATGACAACAGAACTGCGAGCAAAGGGAAAAACTCATAATGCATACCAAAGAAATTGCTTTAAATGGCACAGAGGCCATAATTACACAAAATGGTGCTAATGTTTACCCTCAGCTGGCATGGCTGAGTGAAAGCTGAAGATGGAGAGGAGAGCAGACAAACAGACAGGAAATGGTGAGGCCTGGAGGTGTCTGGATTCATGCGGACAGCTAAGGTTCAGCAGGGACTTTTCTGCAGCTTTTCTGCAGCTTGCTGGCAGCTTTCATGCCTAAGGCTAATAGAATGACGTTGATATGGTTTTTATATCAAGATTAAACAATAAAAAATCCAGCTGCCTTGCATTTTTGTTTTGGGAAGACTTCTGTCATTTTTGCAGGGCAGATGCTCACATTAACAAAGTGTACCATAAGTGCAATGCAAAGGTCAATGAAATACAATCCCGATGAAAACATTTGTTTGTTTACGTGGATTCATGACCTATTTAACTGACACAGAAATTTTGTGATATATTAAAACTAGGAACAAGAGTAATGGCACAGAAACTAAGCACAGTTAAATTCTGTTCCCCTCTCTCGCAAGTTACAGTTCTGCTTTCCATGCTGTTGACGTTTGGTTTACGAGGAGACTGTTTAAATACGTACACAGACAGTGAGAAATAACACTTCCCATGTTCCGAAATTAACATGATGTGATCTTTCCAGCTGTTCTCTATATATGCATGGGTTGAGAACTAGGAATGAATAGCAAATGAAGTAACACATGGTCTAATCCATTTGAGAGAGATAGCAGCTGCCTTGAATACATATTTATGTGAGCTGGCAGTCAGATCGAGTGCCACTAAAACAGTTCTCAACAATATGTTAAACATGCTTTCTGGAAACCTGGATTTCATACTCTTGAAAAATAAAATAAATCATCCAGAGCATTCTAAAGAATTCCATTATCACTAAACAGGCTGTTTATTTTCCCCTCATAAGGCATTATCACCAAATTCTACTGATAGCACAAAGATCATGCCGCCCTGCAACAAAACAGTCTGGACTTTCAAACTCTAATTAAATCTGTTGATTAAACAGACCTAAAAATAAAAAAAAAAACATAATTGAGGATGTTGTGGACACACCTCCTATTTACTTTATTAATACACTTATTCTGGTCTTACTGTGCATTATAAAGCAGTAAATGTTATTCAAAAGAAAAATATTTATCTTATCAACAAAGTCAAAAAAGTGTACCATATATTGCTCGAGATTTCTAAAATATATCATCTGGACAAAGATTAAGCATTAGTTTCATGAACAATACAACATATAATCCAGAGCATTCCAAAGAATTCCAGTTATCTGATGAAGTTACAGTAAATTTGCACAGCAAGGAAACACTCTTCATTTCCTCAGCTGATTATTTTTTGAGATAATGTCTTTTCATTTACAGTTGCATGAAAAAGTATGGGAACCACTTGCAGAATCTGTGAAAATGTGAATAATTTTAACAAAATAAAAGAGATCATACAAAATGCATGTTATTTTTTATTTAGTACTGTCCCGAGTAAGATATTTTACATAAAAGATGTTTACATATAGTCCACAAGACAAAAAAATAGCTGAATATATTAAAATAATCCCGTTCAAAAGTTTGGGAACCCTTGATTCTTAATACTGTGTGTGGTTTCCTGGATGATCTACGACTGTTTTTTTGTTTTGTGATGGTTGTTCGTGAGTCTCCTGTTTGTTCTGAGCAGTTAAACTGAACTCTGTTCTTCAGAAAAATCCTCTATGTCCTGCAGATTCTTCAGTTTTCAAGGATTTTTTGCATATTTGAACGCTTTCCAGCAGTGACTGTATGATTTTGAGATTCATCTTTTCACACTGAGGACAACTGAGGGACTCAAACACAACTATTAAAAAAGGTTCAAACATTCACTGATGCTCCAGAAGAGTCGGGGGTGAAAACGTTTGGAATTTGAAGATCAAGGTAAATTGTACTTAATTTGTCTTCTGGGAAGCATGCAAGTATCTTCTGTTGCTTCCGAAGGGCAGTACTAAATGAAAAGAAATATTTCAACAAAATAAACTGCTCAGAACAAACAGGAGACTCATGAACAATCATCACAAAACAAAAAAACTGTCGTAGATCATCCAGGTAACCACACACAGTATTAAGAATCAAGGGTTCCCAAACTTTTGAACGGAGATATTTTAATAAATTCAGCTACTTTTTTGTCTTGTGGATTATATGTAAACATATTTTATGTAAAATATCTTACTCAGGACAGTACTAAATAAAAAATAACATGCATTTTGTATGATCTCTCGTATTTTGTTAAAATTATTCACATTTTCACAGATTCTGCAGGTGGTTCCCATACTTTTTCATGCAACTGTATGGACAGGGCATTCATCTACAGATGTAACTGTGCCAAATCCGTTCAAAGACACCATCACCAGTGTTTACGGGTCTCAAATGCTTTTCCAATGATCACTAGTGATCAATGATTATCAATGATAGTGATCAATGATGATGTCACATGAGTAGGCAGTCATTCACTTTTGTTAAAAAAATAAAAAAAAATATCAAAAAGTAGTCAGAAATACAGTACTGAGGCTCTGATGAGGTCAGATTTATACTCTTGGATGTCTTTTTTACATGGTATACAACCTAGCTAGAGTAACAGAGCACTCGGTAGCTTAAAATATATGCCATGTAGGAATGAATGTAAAAGCCAGTTTTACTACAGAATCTGTTATTATGGAGCATGCCAAGCCAATGCTCCAAACCATCCAAGAAACCAACCAACCACTCACATTTATTCTCGAAAACATAATGCAAGTGTTGCAAGTCACATATCATGTACTGAGCAGCACTTTTGAAATATATGTTCCATATATTTCATTGCATATCACATCACTGTAAAAAAAATAAAAATAAAATCCACCTATTAGGTTTAGTTAGTGCCTTTAATTTTGAAGTATAATCAAATTGGCTTTGCAAGTCATTTAAACTTAAATTATATTGAACTGAACAAAAAAATTGACTTGAATCTAAATGAAGTTGGTTAAATTATTTTAAAAAGTTAAAGTAATGGAAACCATATTTTGGCAGGACTTATTGATGATATTATTATTATTTACCTTGAATGGGATTCAAGCTGGTGAAAAGTGTGATATTGACCTAAGTTCTGTTGTTTTCACAGACTATCCCTGCCAATTAAGCATGCTGTGGCTTTTACGGTCGAGCTTGGATTCCTGGGGGATATGTTTGCATGGAAAACATCTTAATTGAATAAGTGTTTTCATGTGTCTATTCGTTTTACAGGCACATTCCTCTATGTTCATCAAATGGCACTGTATTGCATTCATGTTGATGAACATCATAAACACAAATACAAATTGCACATTATCACCAAATTCTACTTATAACACAAAGATCAACAAAACAAAACAGTCTGGACTTTCTAATTGAATGTTGATTAGGTAGACCTAAAAACATACAATTGGGGATGTTGTGTACACATTCCCTGTTTACTTTCTTAATATACATTCCTGGTCTTATTGTGCATTATTTATCAGTGCATGCTATTCTAAAGAATAGATTTAAGTCAATAAATTGTACCATACTCTATATTACTTGGGATCTCTAAAACATATAAACTGGACAAGGATTATACATTAATTTCATGATCAATCTAATGATGTTATAGGTGGTCTGCATATTGTATTCTCTCAGCATTTTCCACCAGTTACCCACACATGGTTTTTTAGTTTAAGATTAGCTAATAAAAACCAGAACTTTCCCATCTAATTTAAAGCCTGATTCCAGAACCACTGCTGCACATGGAGGGAGAATTATGGGAAAGCTCCTCTTTCCTGTACTCAACACTGTGGGTAATGAAAATAACACTGCCTGTGGTCTGACTGATACCAACTGAAAACCACTGCTGAGAGAAAGAGTTCAGAGCCAGAACTCGAAGATTATTGGGATCACTAGTGATGGGTGTATTTCGTCATAATGTCTGGTCCTCTTTGCACCTTTTCTGGTCAAGAACCACTCACTTAAACAGAAAGAGATTGACAGAGAAAGACATTTAACTGGCTACGGGTGAAATAGCTGATACCACAATAAGAGCTTGAAAATGAAATAACTGCTATCCATCAATTTCTTTCCACTAGGAATAGTTCATATGATTTAACCCTCTTGGTGTGGTCTTGTGATGGCAGGCCAGGACACAATGCATGACTCTACTATATGTGCCTATGAAGTATGGCTTAATGACTTCACCATGCTGACATATGGAAAGTATGCAGTATGCTGTTACTTCTAAAGCAATTACTTGAGACGGCCACACACATTTTTTGGCAATCATTCTGGTGCATGCCTATGAAAAATTACCATTTTATTTGAATGAAAACCAGAGGGATTTTTTTGTACTCACTCAGCTATACGATTGTAATAAAAATAACATTTTAGAAGATCAGAAAAGTAGAAAAAATAAAGGGCAAAGTGACCAAAGATCAGAGCTCAAATACTGATGGCGATACTTCAGAAAGGAGGTTAATTGAAAACTCTGAGTATGTTAACCCTGAAATGAGGGAAACTCAGAGTTCAAGTTTTAACTCAGAGTTGGTTGAACCTCCTTATTGAAACGGGCACCTGATCAATCATTGCACACTACAATTTTGGACCTATCGTTTCAATTGAAAAGTTGGTAAATTTATTGTTTTTGAAAGAAGTCTCTTATGTTCACCAAGGCTGCATTTGTTAAAATAATAAAAACAGTAATCTTGTGAAATATTATTACAATGTAGAACAACTGTTTTCTATTTGAATACATTTTAAAATGTAATTTATTCCTGTGGTGCAAAGCAGAATTTTCAGCATCATTACTCCAGTCTTCAGTGTCACATGATCCTTCAGAAATCATTCTAATATGCTGATTTGCTGCTCAAGAAACATATAGGGACAGATTTACTACTATTTCATACTAAATCCTTATCTTTAAATTCTGTATGACCTCAAATTTTGCAATACATTAAACATACATGCAATACATTAACACTTTATTAAAAGGTCATCATGCGAAGAGGTTAGAATGGTGTGTTTGTACATCGTTAACTAGAGAAAGCTTTAACTAAGACCAAATGCTCGCTGATGACACAGCTCAGCTCTATTGTATGTGCTGATTATGCAAGTGAGTGCACTCTACAGTAAACACAGAAAGAAAAGGAGTGAATGAACAAGTAAAGTTTTGAAACTCCACCATAAAGGGAATGATTGAGAACAAAGAAATGGGGAGAAGCTTTGGGGTTGAGCAGATGGGCTTTGAAACCTCCATTTCTCCCCACAGCCCCCTTCTTTCTTACTTGGTCTCTCTTTAAGAAGCTGTGAATGATTAAAGGAATAAAAAGGCAGTCTCATTGGAGCTCAAGAAAATCTGGTTTTAATAGAGGAGTTTCCTGCGATGGCAGGAAATAGCTGTCATTACCGCACGGTTCTCTTTCTGCCTCCTCACTCTTTTCCTCTTTCGTTCTCTCTCTTTCCAGCCAGTCGTAATTCATAAATGGCAAAATAAGGTGGCACATAGGTCATATCCAAATAAATGCTCTCACCTCATAGCTTATGATCTCTGCTCCATTTGGTCTTCAAGACTAGAAGACACAACTAATACATTATATTAGTGTGAGAGAAAGTCAAGACTAAAATTGTTAGTCTATAGACATGCGTCAGATGGACATCTTTGGTCTTTGCATTGTATTTTGCTCTTCTTTTAAGCATGATTGTTGCATTTAAAAGCACATCTCATATTCCTCTCTTCGCACCTGCACCCTAGAGAGGCATTTAGATCAAGTAACAAATCACTTTTAGATTAAGCAAAGATGGATAACAAAACTAGACCACTACAGCAATAATCTTTCCATTATGCTTCATCACTCGACAAAGGAAATATTAAGTAAAACCCATAGAATAGAATCACATGAAAAAATCTACATGAAAACTGCAAAGACCCAGACAAAGATTAAAAAAAAAAAAATTAATAATACTTTTATTCAGCAAGGATGCATTAAATTGATCAAAAGGGACAGTAAAGACATTTATAATGCCACAAAAGATTTCTATTTCAAATAATTGCTGTTCTTTTGAACTTTCTATTCATGAAAGAAACCTGAAAACACAAAAATATCAAGCAGCACAACTGTTTAATCAAATAAATGCAGTCTTGGTGCACATAAGAGACTTTAAATAAAAAAAATCTTAACTGCAAGTTCAAAAACTTATATAATAATCATCAAAAATGTTAAAAGCACTGCCAGATGTTTGCTTCGTCTATAAGAACCCTGACATTAACGCCTACAGGTGAAAAGCCACGCTGACAGAAATAGATTTATTAACAGAGGCAGGTTAAAACATGAAGGTCGATATAAGTACCGATTAACCCTGTACAGATTGATGAAAGTGTAGCAGAAACCTTCGGGGTTTAACCCACTGTGTTAAACCGTCAGACACTGTTTAACACTGTGATCCAACTCTCAAATCACCTTCGGAGGTGGTCAGGGATGCATATGGCCACATCGCATTTGTATCGTAAACACACTCTAAAAAATGCTGGGTTAAAAACAACCCAAGTTGGGTTGAAAATGGACAAACCCAGCGATTGGGTTGTTTTGACCCAGCAGTTGGGTTAAATGTTTGCCCAACCTGCTGGGTAGTTTTATTTAACCCAACAATTGTTTACAAATTACTATATGTCTGGCTTAAAATGAACCCAAAATAGGTTGGAAATTAAAAATCAGACTCATAATTACTAGAGGCAACAATAATAATCAAAAAGATGAGCATTTATTAATAAGCAATTTAATAAATGTTTATTGTTTAAATATTATTCAAAAAAAGTATTAATAAATGTTTGTTTATTAAACATATTAATAAATGTTAATTTCCAACATATTTTGGGTTCATTTTAAGCAAGAAATACAGTAATTTTTAAACAATATTTGGGTTAAATAAAACTACCCAGCAGGTTGGGCAAACATTTAACCCAACTGTTGGGTCAAAACAACCCAATCGCTGGGTTTGTCCATTTTCAACCCAACTTGGAGTGTACCAATGATGAAATCTATACAAACCTTAAAATGAAACCTAAAAAATCCTATAAAATCATTTTATTTGTACAGTGCTCTTAAAGTCCCATTAAGCAAGCCAAAGGGGAATGTGGCAAGAACAAAAAAGGTGAAACTTCAGAGGAACCAGACTCACAAAAGTGATCAGTGGAGACACATGCACACCAGCATCCCATGCTGATGACCAGCATCTAAAAGAAAACACATGCTGGTCTTTTCTTCAGGGTTACGGCAGACACAGTCTCATAAACTGCCTTGAGAAGCTGCTAATAAGGACCTGAAGCATACCACAGCAATAACCCCAGGCAGTGCACTTTCTAGTCTCATTTCTGAAGAAGGCACAATTCATATGATAACAATGCCATGGTAAAATACTGATGCATTACAGTCAGCAGAACTGGGCTAAATGGACTGTTATCCACAATAAATATGGACTTATTTAAATTATTATATGGGCTTTGCACAACTGCTATTGTGAGTACTGTATTTTAGTTTTATAAAAGATAGGTCTGCAACACTAATACGAGTCCTCCTCATGACAAAAAGATTTATAAATGAGTTCTCTGAAACTGTCTTGAATGTAAAAATAGTGGAGGCTGTTAAAGAGGATGTCCTTGGTAGAAAACAGGAACCTACAAGCATATCCGTCTTGCTCAGACCAGATTTTCTTAGACTCTCAGAAGAACCGTCTTGTATGTGGACCTGTCAAATTTGGATAATTTGTATGTTTTTGGTGATTTAAATGTTAGTTTAAGCAAGAAACTGACTGTTATGCATTTCTGATCCATCTGAAAAGTATTCTCTGTTGTTTTTCTTCCACATTGTTGGAAAAGAGACTAATAGATATTTCCACAGCTCAATTTAATACACTGACAGCTGACAAAGCCCCATATGGCAACTACCGTATAACTACCACAGTCTAAACAACGGTTTTAAAAAATGGAAATGTTAACTAATTGACTCAATAATTTGTTTTACACCACGTGACTGCATTCAGACAGTATCAGTATTACAAAATAAAGTATGCTCTTGACTCGTCCCATGTGTGGAAGCTTTTCCGCACATCCTGGACTTGGAAAAGACTAGTGAAAACTGTGCCAGTCATATGAAAAAGGTATGCAAGCAAAACAAAAAGGATGGAAAAAGTGAAAGGGAAGATAAAGGAAAAGCTGAAAGTTTAAACTTCCAGACACCAAAATTTTCAACACTTAAAACTAAGAAAGATAACAAATCCACACTTTAAGGAAAATATGGACTACTACTCTTCAAATGTTGCTGTTGTTTTTTTAATGAATGTTTATTCAGCAAGGATGCATTAAATTGATCAAAAGTGACAGCAAAAAATGTATAACTGTTTCCACAAAAATATTAAGCAAATCAGCATATTAGAATAATTTCTGAAGGATCATGTGACACTGAAGACTGGAGTAATGATGCTGAAAATTCAGCTTTGATCACAGGAATTATTACATTAAATTACATATTAAAATATATTACAATAGAAAAAGTTATTTTAAATTGTGATATTATTTCACAATATTACTGTTTTTACCATATTTTTGATCAAATACATGCAGAGACTTCTTAAAAATCGTAACCGACCCCAAACATTTGAATGGTAGTGCATCGCAAAAATGTGCTTGTTAGGTTTTAAAATGATTAAACAATAGACATACTCTTCAAAATAAAGACAAAAATCATTGTGACACTTTGTGGTTGTGAAAGTTATGTTGTTAGTTAATGTGATGAACTACACCTGTGGTTCCTCTGCAGGGACACCTGTGTGAACTTAAGGAGATCTGACTTCACCAAAATGACTTGTCAGGTTATTTAATGCAATGATATTCATACATTTGTGTGGCTTTAGTGTCCAAATACTTTTCAAGGCCACTGCATGTTCTTGTAATCCAAACAGCGTGTGTCTGCTGAGTGTTTTAAGAAAAGAAGCAGCCCGGACACTCAAGAAAATGGTGACATCGCACTAGTAACCTGAGCTTGTGTGTTTCAAAGCCCAGCTCACCGCTTGTCCCCTTGGGTGAAAATTACCCTCAACTCTGACCCTGCACATGTTGGTAGAAACAACACTCCCCCCATGTGTGGATGGCCATGTCTGGGGTTGCATTACCTCATCTGAAGTCTCTCTGCACAAATCTTGGACCATGTTTTTGTCTCTAAGGATCGTGATCACAGTTATAAATCCAAAAGCACACCAGCTAAAACACAAACACCAGATTTTGCAAGCAAATCTTTTGAGGGTTTGCTGCTTTAATACATGCACGTGTCTGTCTGAAAACCCTGTTGTCTAAATCTGAATGCGTTCCCTTTGATTGTGGAAGTCCCCTAAACTGAGTTAACTCACCAGGTTGGCAGGTGAGGGGTCTGCGGGGGTGAGTGTACAGTTACTAAGTGGTTTAAGCCCCTGAGGATGTAAATAAGTTGACTAAAGCCTGCAGTGATCTAGACCCTGAAAGAAGACTGATGCTGTACCCTTTCACCCCAGCCATCACCCACGGCCCCCATAACAGAACTCAACCTCAAGAAACATACCCTTTTATTCACTGCACAAGAGCGATTATTGGAAACAGAAGTGTTTTAACTAGTATGCTTACTCTAACAACATATTAGTCTTCCATAAGTATCTGGAACAAATTGTTTTGATAAACAAAGACCATAAGCACAGTGATGCATGTAAAAACTTTGTAATAATAGAACAGATAAATCTAGCTCTAAATTCTTATTACAATTAAAATGATTCCTTTATTAAAAGGAACTAGATTCATATTTTAATTAAAATTTAATGTTTTAATATTTATTATTATGTTAGCACTATTATGTAACACTATTATGTTAGAAATGGATGGCCAATACAGACCCATAGTCAATATACATATTTGGGCTGCCCTCGACTAAAGATTTTTCTAGCCGACTAGTAGTCGTTTATTTAAGCGATTAGTCGACTAATCGCACGTTAATATTAATAAACCATATACATAATAATAATGAGCCTTTAATTGTCCATATATAATACATAGCCTAATCAGTGCTCAAACGCACCCATAACGCTTGCAGCAGCGCACCGCCAAACGTAATGATTATGAGTGCGTCATGAAAAAAACAGCAAGGAGACTGTCTAAACATTTTAATAACTTATTGATAAACTAGTGTTTTGTGTGTTTTCGGCTGCAGAGATGAAGTCAATGATGCTGCCTCGTCATCTACACAGTAGTGGACGTGCCTATATGCAAGTTTCATATGGATTACATAATCTGAGAATATTTCTTTAAGATTTAAATCAGTTAATTTAGATACATTTCTCATGTCTGTGAGGAAAGTATATGCTGAGTTTCGGTTCGTTTTCATTATTTTTCAAAAGCACAAAGTTCTGTTGTTATTGTGAGTTTACAGAAATAAAAGCAAACCATTTACAGTTTTGAATGTTAGATTGTTCTTATCTGTATGACCAAAAATGACGGAGTATTTTAAGTTAAATGCAAGTGATCGCACCGGCGCCTCCATGTCATGCAGTAAGCGCGCTCTCCACACAAACATTTGGATATGTACCAAATAATAGCGCACATTTTGTAAAGTTGCTACCACTTGCATGTTTCAAGTGATAAGCCATATTTGAGGTCGATGAATGAGGCGAATGTTTGGATTTCCTGCCGTTAACGAACTGTCCGTCACCGACTGCATGATTTTGCCACTTCCTGTGGAGTTTTTTTTTCTGCGACTAACCGACTAATACCAGTTTTGGTCGAATAAGCCTCTTCTCGTCCACTAACGGTTAGTCGACTATTAGGGGGCAGCCCTAATACACATACAACCATTATGATATGCTGTATTCAACAGCTAACAGCTACTTCTACCGCTCTGTGTTTGTTATTAATTAATTAAGACAAAAAGCTATAAACAGTCAGATGTTAGATGGTGATGTAAAGTGAGTAGCTTCGTCACTTACTGTAAAGGTCGGGGCAACACAAGGCTGTGAGAGGACAAAGTATTGGGTGGCCAAGTTTACATATGAGTTGCGGTAGGATGTGATTTTCCGATGACCCTGGACAAGCTTATAGAGCTCCAAACACATCAATCCAGCGATCGCGGCTGTTGTCGTGGCGATTGCTGGAATGATGCGGCCAGCAATTAACTTGCTCTGCAGAAGACAAAAAGGTTTGAGATATTATATATATATGTACGTTTGTAGACACTGTGGACGGTTTGTGAATTACAAATACATGTTCATAGGTGCAAATAAGGCAAATAAGTCTGGAACTCTATGGTCTAGTTAGTACAATGAAAAGGTCTTTCCTCTGGGTGTTCTGTATACAGTATGTACAGAAACTGAGGACACAAATCCCCCGAGGGGAATGTTGATCACTTTAGACCTTGTCTCACAAACAAAAGCACAGCAGAGTTGTTTGACAAAGACAATAGTCATTCACCTTGTGGCGGTCGGCTGTTGGTATATCATAGTTTTCTGCCCTCAGGTTGGATGTTGCAACTATATAGTCCATGTGGAAATTACTGTCATCATCCTGGAACACAACAATAAAAAAAAGACCAAACGGTAATGTATAAACAATTTCATTATTACAAGCACTGACACATAAGGGACATTCTTGCATTCAATCTTTTTTTTCTGTATATAGATGCATTAGATGCACATTTTTGGAGACTGTGCTTGCTTTTCTTACGCATTAAATTTAATTTAGTGATGTTTATGCTTAAAACAAGACAAAAAGGTAATTTGCAAATGGGGAAAGAAAAATAAACAAGTCTTAATATCTATTTTGCTTTAGGTAAATTTACTTAATATATATTTTATATTTTTTTTATTTCATATTTAATAATGTTATAAGGATGTTTAGATATTGTAGTGAAAAAAACTGACAAAAAAACTCATTAAAAATGAATATTTTTATGCAGTGTGGACATTTATAAGACAAGCTCAGACAAGTTGTATCATTTTCATTTCCTTTCAACTATGGAAAACACCCTTAGATTTGTCCTTCACCTACTAACCATCTGTTCATTTGTTACCATAGGGCAAAAACAATGAGAAAAAGACCTGTTGTGTTTGAAGTGTGATGCTGATTGTTATCTTTTAGACAAAAAACAAGAAGCATTTAAAAACAGGAACAAAACCGTTCAGGCAACAGTTATGTTTGCGCACTTTGGTACAACAGGTACTAGATAAAGAGGTCATAACATACCATGTCACATTTAAACATTTATAGTTTCCATTCTCCTATTGTATTCGTACATATTTTCCCCTCTTTATGTTCAGGTGACACTGCACGTGATGTCCCACAAAACAAACCATAACTGTTCCAGATTCAACTGCTTTGAACTGCAAATCATATACTTATAATCTTAGTGATCTTAGTTGCAATTAAAAAATAAGCCATTAAGCATAATTCACAACTCAAGAACTTTGGTGTGATATTAGATATTGCAGGAATGAGGTTTTGGCACTCTGCTTATGCCCCAGGCACCGCAGCACTACAAAGGCTGTCAAGTATTGGGTGTGATGGGGGTAACTGCAGGGGTGTTTGAGCATAGTATATAATTTGGCAACCTGATGCCACCAGAATCCCCCAAACACACATTCCACTGGAAAAACCAAACATCTGATCTGGCAAAGAATGCGTCATTGCTAAAATCGCGCGCACACACACACACTTGCACATGCATACAGGCATACGATACAAACAGTGGGGCCCAAAGGTCTGGAAACACTAGAGAAATTACTTTAATTTGAATAAATTTTTGCATTACAGCATCAAAAACATTTTGAATTTCTAATGTCTTAATTTTTGGACTTTTTCTTTTACTTTAATGATAGAAGCACTCAATCAATTTATCCAGCATCGTTTGAGATGTTCCAACAAGAGTTAAATAGTCACAGGGTTCAAAGAGTTACATGATCAATGTCACTCATTTACTTACATTTGATTAGTAGCCTAGAAAATAGAGCAAAATCTGAAATATTCATTCTTCATGATAACTTTTCCTTGTTTTAAAATCCTAAAACTTTATTTTAATCCCAGATTTTCGATGTGGTTTGAGACTTTTGGAACTGCGGTAGAGCCTAACTGTTGCCATATGAACATTTCCGAACAGATAGCCGGATGCTTTCATCTTCAAAGAAAGCAAGATTAAAGACAGAAGCAACCAGAGAAAGAGAAATGGAGAATAGATAGTCCAAGAGTGATTTAAAGACTGAAGAGATTGTAAAAACCAAAGACAGATACATGCAGAGAAACACATAGACTGAGACTAATCCTCTTCCTAACAAAACACACAACACTGAGATGTTGTTCGGACACTGCTGCCCATTCACTCTCTATGTACTGTATGTGTGTGGAAGCCCATGTGTCATGCAGTCACGACTAACGACAAAGCGGACACTGACTAAACCAGCGTGCATCCAAAGCTTTTCATAAGACCTGTCTGTCCGTTGGACGCCCTCTATTTGAGAAGTATGTCACAGCGGTGAGGTACTATGAAGAAGATCTGTCTCAACAGAAAGGACGACTGTTTTCTCTCGTCTGTTATGGATGGAGCTGGTTAAGGGTCGATGAAAACTGCAGTCGGGGTTGGATGTTTCAGGGCCAATTTTGTGGTTCACTGAGACCTCCTACCTGAGAGTGGACGCCAACATGTCTGACAGGCCCAGAGTACATACCAAATGTGTGTTTACTGAGGATACCAAAGTTATCACGCTAACTTTTCAGACTAATTTTATGTTTAAAGCCACTAAAGGAATAATTCACACAAAAATTAAACTCTCATATTTTACCGTCATTCCAAATCTGAATTGTTTTCTTTTAAGAATGTCTAAGCATGTCATCCAGGATGTTTATGTCTTTCTTTCTTCAGTCAAAAAGAAGGTCCAAATTGCAGTTTCAATGCAGCTTCAAAGGGCTCTACACGATCCCAGCCGAGGAATAAGGGTCTTATCTAGCCAAATGATTGGTCATTTTCTAAAAAAAATAAAAATGTATATACTTTTTAACCACAAATGCTTGCTTTGCACTAGCTCTGAGATGCGCCACGCATGACGTAATCACGTTGGAAAGGTCACGCGGAAAAAACTCCATCTCATTTTCTCCTCCAAATGCAAAATCATCCGATAGCATTGTTTTACCTTTTTTTTTGTTAAGGTTGTTTGACTTATTCTTTGCACGTTCGGTTTGTAAAAACTTGCTTGGTACTTTCACCTACATCATGCATGTGAAAATGCTATAGAAATAGATCTTGACTTGACAAACACGGTACCTTCTCAAACTCCTGTGGACGCATCCGGAAGTTTTGGTCCTTCAGCTGGAGTTTGGACAGCTTCTCCTTTAACATCTCCAGCTTGACATTGTCTAAGAGATGCAGAGATGTCTAAGTCTTTTCCGACTTATTCAAATTTATTGTATAATTTCATATTAAGCCTAAAATCTTACCTTCCTCTTTTCTCTCCTCATTTTCCTCTTTCAGCTGCTGGTCGGTCACTGCTATCTTCACACTAGATTTAGGGGTGAACTCGGGCACTTTTACTCCCTGCAGAATGCTCTGAATGTCAGCGCGATTTCTTGAGCCTGTAATCCCATAGATCTGGCCATATAAATTGGCCGCTGCCACAATGAAGTCCATATGGGTGGTCTATAAAACAAGGGAAAACAGTAATCATCTCAAATCAAAATACTTTTATTATAGCTGGCAGATCTAAAGCGAAACTGTGTGTTTGTGTTTGATTTTGAGCTGAAGGATGGAAAAACTTGCCATGGATCACAAACACATGTGCTGAGAAACAGAACTGCAGTGGTTAACAGGAAATGACGAGAGGAAAGTGTGTAGCGCATTCAAAAAACAACACTTCCCAAAATGGGTTAACATTTGAAACCACAGAATTCAAATTGGCTGTGATGAGTTAAAAAGGAATTCCTTTAGGGAAAAACAAATCTTACCAAATGCTGATAACGTATATAAAGAATGAAGACAATGGAAACAATGGGCCATAAAATTGAATAATGGTTGAAGAGTGGAACCATTTGCATATCTAGCCTAATTAAAATAGTTTTTCTTGATTCTTTTCAGTTTATACATGTGTCTGAAAGGGTTTTTGTTTAAAGAATGACCTGTTTGCTAATGTGCCTCTGTGTTTACCTGTGTGAGTGTGTCTGTGTGTGAGGGGTCGGGGGCTTAACAAGTTTTCACTTTGCTTGGTTAATCTCAGGCGATCAATGATATCAGATAGTATCTAATTCACACCAGGAGAGAAACCGTGAGTCGTAAAGTTAGTCATTCCTGTCTGCAGGGGATGATGGGAAATCCCAGAGACTGTGTGTAGGGAATTTACTCAGTAAAACTTACATTGTTGGTGTCAAAGGTCAAAGGATGTGGACATCTCTTTGCGCCCATCCAGAACGGAAGTCCAGAGCTTGTTACCTAGTGAGGGCCAGAGTGTGAACGAGAGGAGAAAATGTGTTTTAAAAAAGGGTTTACATTTTCTTTTAATGATTTTAAATGTATTCAGTATATTTCATTGTTTATTATACATGTATATTTATATAATACTATTTTATTACATATACATTTCATATTATGTTAATTAAAAAATTATTTTTATTACATTTATTATTAGATGTTTGTCTATTTTTTATTTAAAAAATGCTCTATAAACATTATTTATTGTTGTTCATTTAAATTTATAAAAGATGCTGTTAAAGATAATATAGTTCTATTGTAATTATATCCATTATTATATGTTTATGTAGGACAAAATAATTACATTTTTAAAATATTTTTATGTATATGTAAATTATTATTATATTTTTATGTATTTGTTTTTTATTATAATTATGATTAAATGCTTGTCTATTTTTCATTTTTAAAATATTTTTATTTACATTGTTTTACTTATTGTTGTTTATTTTAATATATAAAAATATTGTTTAAAGGCTCCAGTAAACAACAATGGAAGACGTCTACATATGTTGCGGGCCAAATGGAAGCCCTGCAGCCACATCAGTCACATGCTGACGTGAAGTGGATGTGATTGGTCACCATAAAGCCCATGTCTCCAAGCCTTTTGCTCAGAGAGACAGAGTAATGAGTTTATCATGTGTGTGTGCGTTCAATACAACTTGTCTTTTAACAAAAAAACAGAAGAGGCTGTTGAAAAGAACAAAGGCAGACCAAAAGAGCAGTAACACAAAGCTTATTCCACTAGTTTAACAGAAAGAATTGTGTGTGTTGATCTTTACAACCGTCTTTCTGCACTCCAGGAAAGACTTCCAACTGACAATGAGAAACTGTAATGCCAAGCTTGGTGATGCCAATGATTTATTCTTTTTCAGTATATTTAAGCACAAACCCTCAAACTGAACTGTGGTCTACTCATCTGCGACTTCAGGTTTTGCAACTGTTATATCTGGACATGCAAGATAAAGGACATTTCAGAGTTTCAAAACTCTGTTTTCTTGTCCATATCACCCCTCCTCTGAATGAATGTTTATCTCTGTGAGCAGGCACCGATGCTATGGATTAGACCTCTCCACATCCATACTGTTACACAACCATAGATGCACAAACTCCCAGTGGAAATGACTGGTTGTATTTTTCCCCTAACAATTAGAATCTCATATATTTAAAAATAAATTATTGTAATATGCTGCAATTCACATGATGAGCACTTTTGGATTTATAATGAGACTTCAGATAATGACATAAATGACTGATTTTGATGTGAAAGTTTTAATAAATATTTATTTCACAAGGTATTGTGACTATCATGCCATCTCTCTAAACATGGTCCAAGCCACTTGTTGTTATAGACAACAGCGCCACCTGCTGGTCCAAAATGAAACTAACACATTCAATCACTTCTGATCCCAAAACTAATGGATTATTAGCCAACTCACTTTCTTAACATACTCATAATCAAAATGTCTAAAGTATATTGATAAGACTAAGCCTGTAAGTAGTCATTTTAGTGGGTATGAAGACTTCAGATGCAAAAGTCTCTAAGTGCTGTCTGAAATTTTCTTCTAAAATTAGCATTTTTTATCAGGCTCCTATATTTATGTTTGGTTATTTCACTTTAATAGCAATGAATAGGTCCTTTCCATTGCTATTAATGTGAACTAACTGAACATAAACATAGGAGCCTGATAAAAATGACCATTTTAGAAGAACATTTCAGACGGTATATATAGCCTGGGAACCATAAGCTTTAGCCACTATGTTGCACTATTGTATACTTCACTGTAAAGTGTGTACAGTACATGGCTCTCTGTGTTACCTGGTCAGGGGGAAAGCAGTGCAGTAGTTGTCTAACGTGATTGTTGTAAAGCGTTTCCCACTGTTTTCGGGCCCAGCTGACACAGTCTGCCCAGTTCTGAGGCCATTCCTCGCTTAGACTCCAATAGACGCCCTCCAACATTTCCACAGCCTCCACATCTCCTCGGGTGACTGTGCGATCTACATAGGTTGGGTCACTGCAGACAGAGATGGAGAAAATGGGTAGAGCTATCTGTATGCTAATGCAGTATGAGTAGCTTTTTTGTTGTTTTAATTTTTTAGTTCATTTAATTCATTAATTCATAAATGGCCCCCAAAAACAGGGGTATTATCATTAACTTAATGTACAACTATTTCTTAAAATTAAATGAAACTTTAAAAAAAATATTAATAAAATGGTCAAAAACACAAATTTAAAAAATAATTTAACTAAAATTAAAATGCAAAAAACTAATTCAAATATTATTAAAAAACTATAATAGTATATTTATGATACTTCAATAACACTGCCCCAAAACTTTTTTCAATTTTTAGCCAAAGAAAGCTGTTGAGTTGGGTGGAGTTTGCTGACAGCCAACAGGAAGTAGTTGAGATTGAGGCAGCTGCCTTCCCTCTGCGGTATCTGCCTGCAGCACACAGCACCACAACTTCCTGCACACTCGCCTTTATATAAACATCCTTCACTTCATTTCAGATGGAAAAGAGATCTGACTACAGTTAACACTTGTGGCAGGAAGCCAGGGGGCAGCCAGGGTTGCAGTAATAATGAATAGCTGAGCCTGGACGTGAGGAGTGGGTCACATTTAAGGAGTATGTTGAACAGAATGTCTGAAACAATATCTGCATCTGCTGATAACAGTTGTGCCTCTTCACCCTATTTTTCCTGCACATATTTGATCTTATTTCTCTTCTAGACTACTGACTAGTAGTTAAAATGCATTTATCTGTACCTGAGAAAGTGGTTCACATTATCTGCCGTTTGCTTGAATAGTCCTTCAAACTGGTCTCTGGCCCACTGAAAATGATAAAAAAAAAAAAAGTAATAATAATTTGTGATTCACACACACAGCTTCATGTTTGGTAGAATTGCAACTTGTGTATTAAAATTGTCACTTTGTGTATTTGCAAATCTTCAGATATTTTGATCACAAAGGCCTGGATATATTATATAATTTTATTTATTTAATGTATTTATTTATTTTATATATTAGGCCTGAATATTGCTACTTAAATTAAGGGCCATTCTCACCAAGGACGATAACTATAAATATAAAGCTTTAATAACCAATCTGGTCCACACCACAACTATAACGATAACGATAAAGAGGAACGATATCGTAGGAATCATTTTCAGAATGTTTTTTTTTTTGTTTGTTTCTTTGATTTTTGTTTGATCAATATTTAGAGTAACACAGGGCAGTTTAACTCCTAAAAATTGACCCAGCAGAAGTGTTCATGACAGCAAATTGAGAGAAATGATAATTTGCTGTCAATACAACAACCTGTAAATCTGCTAAACAGAAAAATGTATGTTTTCTTACCTGTAGCGTGTGCTCTATACGGTGAGGGAAGTTCTTGAGCGTGCAGATGGGAATGGCTTTCTGTCCTCCAGATGTGGAGGGTCCATACGATTCAGTCAGATGTGGTACTACCACCAAAGTGTGGCCTTTACTACCCAGAGTTCCTCCCTCCAACATGGGCTTTTTGTTTCGCACACAGCACTGGTCGAGATAGACTCCTAATGGACAGGGAAAGTAAAATGTTAGACATGTAGCTAAAATTGTACTTTCTCATTATGGATGAGGCATAAGGCAACACAAACTTCTGGCTGATAAACTCAAAGTCAGCACTCACGTGCATCCACATTATCCAGCGCAGCTGCTACGCCATCAAGTTGACTGTAGAACGAATGTGTGTAGACCTCCTCCGTCTCTGCACACACTCGGTTCTGGTGAGAGATGATGTTCATGTAAGGGTTCATCTCTTTAACAGACTCCGCCGCCACCTCTGACTTCAGCCTCTGAGAGAAATAAAAAGAATAAAAGTACATGCATTACAGTGATTTTACAACAGTTAAGGCACGTGAAGTGGACGTGGCTCATTCAATATGATTTCAGAGATTGATCTGTTTTAGATTATGGTCATTGATATTGTACTAAAACCATTTTCTGAAGTTCAAATCACTGGTGTAGCTATTGTGTGCCAACTCTTCTTACCCCGATGTCCTGAGAGCGGAACAGAAACTGTCGATTCAGATTCGATCGCTCAATGGAGTCCATGTCAGTTACCGTAATTTTTCCACCCTCTCCCGCACCCAGACCAATGAGAGCAAAGTTCTTCAGCAGCTCACAACCAATTGCTCCAGCTCCAACCTGATCACATAGACATTTGATGAGAATTGATGAATAATATTGATTAATAATCTCCTAGACTGAGAGATGGAGCAGGACTTGTCATTTTGAAGGGAGGTTAAATAAGAAAGGACTAGGTTCACATGTGATGTACTTTATAGCATAAATGTACACAATTGTTCAAAGGTTTGGGTCACATGATTTAATGTTTTTGAAAGAGTCTCTTATGCTCACCAGAGCTGCATTTATCTGATCAAACATACCGTAAAAACAGTAATATTGTGAAATATTATTTCAATTTAAAATAACTGTTTTCTATTTGAATATATTTTGCAATGCAATTTATTCCTTTGATGGCAAAGTTGAATTTTCAGCATCATTACTCCAGTCTTCAGTGTCACATGATCCTTCAGAAATCATTCTAATATGATGATTTGCTGCTCAAGAAATAATTCTTATTATTAACAATGAACCGATGTTAAAACAATTGTGATGCTTCAGATTCTTGTGGAAACCATGATCATTTTTAAGGATTCTGTGATGAATAGAAGGTTAAAAAAATTTGATCAATTTAATACATACTTGTTAAATAAAAGTATTATTTAAAAAAATCATATAGACCCCAAACTAATAAACAGTAGTGTATGCTAAAAAAAAATGAACAAACTGTGTGATTAAATGAAGAAATACAGGTTTTAGCAACATTCAGTCACCACAGTGATAAACCAAAAAATTCTCCCCTAAAAATTCTGCAATATTAGGTTGATTCAGACAGGAAACTCTGACCAACATATCCTAGTGCTCAACAGGAAATATCACATGGCACATAAAATATTTCCTGTGCATTCTACACCACTGACTCACTGATCTGCTCACTGCTCTCCATAACAGATCAATGATAAGTAAGTGACGGTCATCCAACAGGGCTTACTGAAACACAAAAAGGGGTAATGACCTCCTTTGCTGGTGAAGCAGGAGAAATACACTCACCAGAAAATAGTTCTGTTTCTTCAGCTTGTCTTGAAAAGCAGATCCAAACACAGCAATCTGCCCATCATATCGGCTGTCTCTCTACAGCACAGAGGATACAGATCACTTTATGTGAAGTACGGAAAGTGCTCAGCCAAATATGTTGAGTATGTTCTTCAGAAACAATCAGAAATTAGACTTTTGTATTTTCTAAATACTGAGAATGAGCTTGCTCGTTGCTTACAGGAGCACAGGCGTCTTCAGTAAGGACAACTCCATCCTCCTCTATAGGCAAGCATTCCAGAGCATCGGAATACAGCCACTGCCTGAGAGGAGTGAATTTACCACTGCACGCCTGGAAGATTTCATACACATGTAATCATTAAAAAATGTGCTTATATATAGACCATGTTCTCAAACTCAAATTATGTGTCCATCAACTGTTGATCCCAGAGTAAATATCATTAACTCTTTCCCTGCAAGCTTTTTTAAAAAAAAGAAAAAAAGTTGCCAGATACTGCCAGCATTTTCACAAAAGTTTCATGTCCCCAGAATATTTTGTTGTATGAATATCTGAATATATCAAAGGAAAAAGCAGAGACTCTGCTTTGAAAAAATGCATTCTTTTTTATCAACATTTGAATATGGGTAAGTTTCATTAACTCTTTTTCACTGTTATGCGGTAGGGGGCGCTATTATGCATCTTCTGAAAGAGTACTGAATTTCTTGATCAAAACAGTTATAGGACTGTAAAGCTTTGGGGGTGTTGATGAACTCAGTCTAATCAATCTATGATTTGATCATTGATCTGAATATGATCCAGACATAGACTCTTTTTTGTTTTGTTTTTTGTTTTTGTTTAAAAGCAGAGGGTCTGTTCCTTTTGACATGTTGCATGTTCATATTCATACAACAATATATTCTGGGGGCCATGAAACTTTTGTGAAAAGGGTCAAAAATGCTGGCGGTGTCTGGCAACTTTTTTCAAAAATGCTGGTGGAGAAAGAGTTAAAAAAGGCAACATCTTGAACAAAAAATTTAAGAAAATCACATTTTCGTCAAAGGCTACAGCATGTGCATAAGCAATGCTTTTATCGCTTGTTTCTGCTTCTTCTTTGCCTAATCCTACTCAATAACAGTGAAGACATGGATTGCCAAAAATTCCGTCAATGGCGGGGAAAGAGTTAAATGATCAAACTCACCTTCACCACCTCCTGAGCAGCCAGCCCTCCAATGAAGGCATTGATAGGTGCCAGGTCACCGCTGGCAACCAGAGATAAATTTCTTACAGCGTCTTCATCAAGCTCATCAAACTTTGCATCTGTGCAAAGCTCTTTTGTGATAGTAACCAGCACTTCAGCATCTGCCTACAGAGGGCAGCAAAACACAGAGATGAACTATAGTCTGGCTACTGAACTATTATATTTAGGGGTAAAAAAAAAGTGATGATGCAGATCTACGGAAGGGGATTAGGGCCAAGCAATAATAAAAAAATAAAACAATCTCGAGATTAAACTCGTTAAATTACGAGAAAAAAGTCGAGATAAAATGTTGAGAATAAACTCATTAAATTAACGAATTTATTCTCGTAATTTAACGACTTTTTTCTCGTAATTTAATGAGTTTATTCTCGTAATTTATTGACTTTATTCTCGTAATTTAATGACTTTATTCTCGTAATTTAATGATTTTATTCTCAACATTTTATCTCGACTTTTTTCTCGAAATTTAACGAGTTTTTTCTCGTATTTTAATGAGTTTATTCTCAACATTTTATCTCGACTTTTTTCTCGAAATTTAACGATTTTTTTCTCGAAATTTAACAACTTTAATCTCGAGATGGTTTTATTTTTTTTATTATTGCTTGGCCCTAATCCTCTTCCGTACAGATCAGTGCATTGAATTACTATTAGTGTTAGGTGTTTATTATTTCAAAATACAATTACCGACCTATTTTCAGTAGTAAAAATCATTTTTGTTCATATTTCATAACGTAAAATTGTGAAAAAAGTTATGATAATAGTGATTAGTAATAAAATCAAATAGTACAAATTTTTAGATTTCTTAATGCATTGCATTTGTATTGTAATCAAATTGTCAAATATTTGCACATGCATATAAAAAAAGAATCATGTAATAAATGTTTTTTAATGCAGATATATCAATAATTATGTCAGTTTTTCCAGAATAGAAAAGTAATATTAACTTTCTTAAACCTTATGTAATATTTTGCGCAATGTACCGACAATACAGTCACACTGTGGAAAATTTGTATACAATTTGTGTACTTTAAAACACATTTTCAGCATAAAGGTGTCATGGTATGACAGACCTGGGATCTGGGTTGGGGTGTCCGGCTGTGTTTCTGAGTAAATCTATGCAGGGCCTGGAAGGCCAGGTGCAGAGACAGGTGTCTTTGTGTCTTGCCATAGTCTGTCATCTCCACAAGCTCAGGATTTCTGAGCGCTTCATCCAGAGCCACATTCAGAGGTTTCTGCAAGCATTAAAACATTATCTCAAGGAGGTGCCTTGCTGTAATGCTGTACGTTGACCAACTTCAAAAGCACACAACATCATGACAACAGCATCTTAAATATGGAATAAATCAATACCAGGTGACACTTACAAAGTTGAGGATTTCAGGCTGTTTCACTTCAGTTGCCACTCCACCCTTCACATACTCAGAAAAGTTTGAAGTGTCACAAATAGTGAAGGAGTAGCTGTCTAAAAACATTGGCATATATATTTGTTATCAAATTAACCGCATGCTATCCACCAGTATCAGCTCTAGATATTTTCCACATATCATATGACACTTACCCCGCACTTTGATCTCAACGCAACCATAACTGTTGAGTTCGGTCATGCCTTGAACCTCAGAAAAAGTCACAAACATGCCATCTGTGAACTCATGACTCTCTTCATCTGAGCATGTCACTACGCCTGGATTCTCCTATGATGGAAAATGATACATTTTCAGCTCAGATTAATTAAAGGATAGTAAAGAAAGAAAAAAGAATTACTGACTGAGTCATGTCAATTGTAATAATAATAAATAAACAAAATAATACATTTTGGGCAAATTGTTTTGAAAAAGAAAAAATGAAAATCTGCCATCAATTTCTCGCCGTCATGTCTTACAAATCCATAAGACTTTAAGATATTTTTAATGAAATATCTGTCCCTCGATTGAAAGTTCATTCACCCAAAACTTTGACATTTCAAAAAGTTAATAAAAACCTAAAAAACAGATGAATCTAATTTAATCCAAATCGTCTGAAGAGACACAATCACTTTATGATGAACAGATTTAATGTAGGCATTTGTTTATATTTAAACATTGATCAAAACACATACATCGAGCAAATCAAAAACAGAAGCTCAAACGCACTTGCTTGAGTAAACTGCTCGATTCATATCGACTCTCTTTAATATGTCTTTACCAACATTTTGAAGCATCAAAGTTTTGCTGAAACGGACTTTCAATGGAGAGACAGAAATCTCTCTGATTTCATAAAAAAAAAAATATTTGTATTTCATCAAAGATGAATGAAAGTATTATAGATTTGGAATGACTTGAGGGTGAGTATCCCTTTAAGAGGACCAAACTGAAAGTGAAAATGCATTTTTTTGTCCTGTCACCTTGCTGATATGAGCAATCATAGCTGAGACTGGAGTTTCACCATTTGTGTCTCGGACCTCAAACGATTCGCCAAAGTCACAGAACAACTGCCTGCAAACCAAACACAGAAATCAGATTATGATTTTGCACTACTTTAACCATTTTCATGCATTTTATTGATTCACAGAATGCAGCCTACCCACAAAGCCCTCTGGTGTCAGCCACAATAAACTTTATATTGTTTGAGTGACAAAACGTTCCCACACGTAGCTGCTCTTCTAAAGGTGAATTTGTGAGCACCACCACCTATTGTAATAAACATAAAATAAGACAAAACAAGAAATTTTTTTTTTTTTTGCACGGACATATGAGACAGGATCATAACTCACCTGGAACTTGCCGAGGAAGTCCTCGTTGAGTTTGTTAGTCCAGGCAGACACTCGAACGTAGACGTTCAGACTAGAGAGCTGCTTCTCAGAACACAAGGCCCTGTTCTGACCCAGATCAGCTTCTTTCAGGTAAAACTGAAGACATAAGAGATTAAATAAATGATCCTTTGTAAAGGTCCCACAACAACACCTATATTAATCATTTACATTATTAACCCCAAAATGCTAATTTTTTCATAATTTACTGATGCAAGCCTTTCCAAACCTGTATGACTTGTTTGTTTGGAACACAAAATGGCTCTTTTCCAGGAAATGAAAATGAATTTTGCCATCATAAGCTAAAAATAAACCCTTGCACTTGAACGCTCTCAAACCTCACCTGCATATAATTCAAAACATTCAAATGCACCACACATTGATTAGTCACATGACACGCAAAAACCAATGATGTTTGATGTGTCTTGAGGTATCATGTCTGAATGCACACATGAATCACTGTTCATTTTCATTGCATAGAAAACAGCAGCTCTGAGCATCTTTAAAGCATCTTCTTTCCTGGTTAGTAAAGGATGGCAGACTACTTAGTTTTTGGATGAACTACTCATTTAAGGTCATTTAATGCATTAAAAGGTCATTACCTGAGAAGACAGATCTCTCCACTCCACCACACCCTCATCCTGAACGGTGACTGATCGAACTCCAGCCAGAATCACATTCTTGGCAATTTCCACGCCAAGGCCTCGCATTCCAGCAATAAGGACATCAGCCTTTCCCATGCGACGCATTGCATCATGGTCAATCACATACCTGTTGTGAGATGAAAAATGTGCATAAAGTAAATGTGCATAAAGTAAAATGTCCCTACATGCTGAAATACATTTTAAACATTTGACCTCTGTTGCCATTTAAAATATACAAAATGAATACAATTTTCAATCTAAATTAAAATAAGCATACATTAAATATAACCAATACTACCATGATGTATATTTTGCATATTTAAATAATGTATGGGAAATGTTTTACATAAAAGTAAACAACCGAGAACTGGTGTAAAATGCTCTTGAACAGGCTTTGTTTTCCTTTTTTTCCCTTTTTTTTTAAAGCAAATTTTAATCCAATTCGGATAAACTAAATAGCATGCAACTTATTTCAACGATGCAATTTTCGCTTTCACTTTGTTTTACTTATTTTTTTGTGTGAACAATACCAGGAAGAGACTAGTTGGGATGGGCGTAACTATTCATAAATCATTGATGACTTGAAACCTACAGATAATGCATAACTGGAATTCCTCAAACTAAGCAAGTAACTCTTCCTCAAAAAGGCAAATTAGACATTACATTGATTATAAACATTACACCTGATACAACAAACTGAACAACAAATGAATGTACAGAAATATCAGCTTTACATGCTTTTAAACCTACTTTTAGGCATCCATACGTATCATTAAACACATTTCTGGTCTTTTTTATAATCTGAGGGACCTGCAAAAATGTGCATTTTTAATGTCTAAAAGAAACTGTAAGAAGTACAATGCACTTTTCTTTTCATTGGAAATGTAATACAAGCATTCAGTTTCAAGAGCACTTATTTAGTATTTAGTCAGTTTGATTACTCATGTAAAATTCCACAGATAAAAGAGTCAGAAAACACAAAAATCAAGGTATATATGGGAAACCAAGATACAAATAAGTTGTATGTGTCATATAAGTACACTTACAGCTGTCGAGAATATAATCCCTCGTCAATATCAGCCTGAGCCATTTTTCTGTAAGAATGACAAATCATTCACAGTGGTATTATTTACAAAGAAGTAGTCATGGTGTCAGATGCTAATATGGTACTTATTGATTTCCATAATCACGTACCATGGTGTACAGGGCTCTCAAGTTTTGAAGACAGGCAAGAGTGACATCTCCAATTGTTTGAGCACAATTTAACCAAATACAAATTATTTATTCAATTTCCATTTATTCATTTGTGTGTGTGTGTGTGTGTGTGGGCATGTTTTTGTGAAATATCAGGACACAAATGTGTATAATGACATGGGTATGACATAGGTATTACAAGGAGAGGGTGATTTATGAGGACATTCCCCATGTCCCCACTTTTCAAAAGGCTTATAAATCATACAGAATGAGTTTTTGTGAGAAAGTAAAAGTGTGCACAGTTTCCTGTGATGGTTAGGTTTAGGGGTAGGAGTAGAGTAGGGGGATAGAAAATACGGTTTGTACAGTATAAAAACCATTACGCCTATGGAATGTCCCCACATTTCACAAAAACAAACATGTGTGTGTGTGTGTGTGTGAGAGAGAGAGAGAGAGAGCGAGATTATGACTGGTGTTGTTTATTGTGTTTGTTGCCTTTTTGCCTTTTTTCGTTTTGCCTTCTCTTCCTCTTCTACCTGCACCGTCTCCTCCTCTAATGGGCCTACCCTTTTCGCCACCTTCTCTGGGCCAGCATCCTGTAACCTGGCCTTTTTAGGGGGCTTTCCTCGCAGGGCGAATGACAACGGAAGTGAGGTCTCGCACTCATTGAAGTATATGCGCGAGACATCACTGCCGTTGTCAGAGCGTGATCAGACCTCACTAAGCAAATGCTGAATGCAGTTGGACATTGTGGTGTTTTAGAGGTAAAAAATGATATAAATACTGTTCGGTTTCTCACACAAACCGATCGTTTCGTGTCTTAGGACATCATTGTGTCGTCACGAGCTGCAGGGTTTAATTTGGATTTGTCGTGTTTTTTTGACTCTTATAGATGGAGTTCCCATTGACATGCATTATACGGCTGACAGACGGCAACGGTGCAGTTAAAAATCATCATTTGTGTTCTACTGAAGAAACAAAGTCACCTACATCTTGGATGCGCTTGGGGTAAGCAGATAAACATCAAATTTTCATTTTTGGGTGAACTATCCCTTTAAGGACACAGAGTTTGAGAAGATTTATTTATTTATTTAAGTTTTTTTGTATTAACTCAAACATATATTAATAAATGTGTAACATTTGACTGTATATTTGATCGTATTATTTCCTTCATGTTCAAATTGTTACAAATAATACTTAGATTATATAACGTAGGCTATTTAATGTCAAATAAAAATAACCATTTAAAAAAAAGCCTTGAACAAGTGAAACGTGTGTTTCTCTGTATGAAAACAAATAGGATATTTAAAAAACATTTCTAAAATAATAGGGTTAAAACATATTTAAACTGCTCATAATAAAATAAAAACAAGCAAAAAACAAATAATCATCTTAAAACACTTAAAGATTGAGCTATAAGCCCATATCATGGCATTTCTGCAGAAAAACCTGTCTTTTCATCCCTGAAAACAAAATGAATATGTTTTATTATTTAATATTTATTTAATATTAACACGATAAATATCTTTGACAAATGCAAAAAAAAAAAAAAAAAAATCTTTAATGATAAAATGTGAAAGACGTGAACAGATTCAATAGCCTATAGCAGATAAACACTTAATATAAATATATAAATATAAATTCGTTCACCACAACATGACAGAAATATCACACACTCACCGTATACACCTTCTGTTGTTAAATGTCTCATTGGCTTAAATGCATGTTTCACTAGTTCAAGGATTTGCAATGATTAAATACATGTAGGCCTATATTTTGACATTAAATGCCCATACCTCCGTGTCTTTATACTATTTGTCACAAGTTCACAACATGAACATACGGAAATAATATCACAAACAGTCAAGGGAGACATTTTACTATATGGTTACACATTTATTAATATATTTTCAAAATTATATGGTTAAAAGTATTTGTTCACTGTTTATACAAATTAGTTCATGCCTTAACAAAACATAGTTTGTATTATCCATTAACATTAAAGGTGATACAGAGGATATTTTCGTCGACCGAGAAACCAAAGACTGTTAGTGAGTTTTTTAAATGAGCGCATGCGTAAGAACAACCCCGCTCCTTCAAAGCTCATTTCGAGGGAACGCCTCCCAAAACTCGTGCAGGAGTATTGGAACACTAGTGTTTGTTTACCACCGGCATTCGCTGTGTCGTGTTAGTGGATTCATTATGTCGGACTCACCGCAGGTAACTCATAATCTGCAGTTGTTACTCCTGTCTCCTGACAAAAACATTGCATGCGGCGCCTGTGGAGTGTGGAAAGTTACTGGAGCGCGCAGCCACGCACGTCTCTCACAAGGAACGTCATGGCAGTGATTGACAAGCCAGAGGGCCAATCGTTTACGCGATTACGCAACTTATATTTAACAAAAGAAAATTACATGTATGCAAGGGCGTAGATTTGGTTTCAACATTGGGGGGGTTGAACTGTTTTTTATGTGTAGCATTATTGGATGGTATTTCTTCTCTATCTATCTATCTGAAATTTATGTATAATCATTCATCAAATTCTAACAACTGAGTGATTCTAGAAAGAAAGAAAAAAATGGTTAAATATTGAAACAGCCAGTAGGCGGCAGCGATTCGCTTTTTTATTGAGTGAGTCACTTAAATCGTTCATTCAGCCAATTCGTTCAAAAGACAGATTAATTTAGGAAGAAAACAAACACTGATGTGAATTTTTTCATTGATAATTACAAACACTATTGAAAAATTAACTAACAAAACAGACGGCTGTTTTGGTAACTGGTTTACACACTGATAGTTATGGCTAAATTGCAATGGATTAGCTAGCTAAAATATATGTGTTACTTAGCTATTACAATATTCCCAGACCTCCTTCTCAGTACATGCTTTATTCTTTTTAACGTCCCTCTTTGACCAGCAGTTTAATATAATTGGCTGAGCAGCGGTTCTCTTAATTTTTGGCGCTACCCGTGCTCTCTCATTCAAACAGTACAACACCACTAGCGTTGTTTTGGTGAAAGTGCGACGCATTGGTTGGGCGTTACCATTCGGTTCAGTGGAGGGGGAGTATTTTTTTTTTTTTGTCTAATTTATTACAAACTCATATTTGATTAGAAACAAAATTATTGTTACAAAAGAAATGAATTCTACATATTTTTCATTTTATCTACTGTGATTTTCATGTTGAAATATTGGGGGGTTACCTCCCCCCCCCATACTACGCCCCTGCATGTATGAGTAGCGCAAATATTACTGTTTAAGCCCCGCCCCTCACTTCCGTTCTGTGGCTGCGGTTCTGAAACTGGTGCTGCGGGTCTGCAGCTGGAGACGCGCTTGATTCCTGCCCGGTTCCATAGAGAGAGCGGCGCGGCCAGATACATTTTGGGCGCTGCGGCATATTAAATATATGATAAATAGTTTTTCTGCGTGAGAAATAGGCTACAATGTGTGGCGGGAGTGAGACAGTCACACATCTCAAAAGACCGAGATGTGTGACTGTCACGCTCAATGCGTTACACTCGAGAGCCCTGAATGGTGTATGTTACATTCTAAAAGTACTGTTAGTATTATTACTATTCCTATGGTGGTTGTCCATCATGCAGTGATTGGTCTTTTATATACCTGTTCATAACCTGGGTGTGTAAATGCATTGACAGTTTTCAAGGATGAATAAGCTAACAACAATGTGACCAATGACGAATTCATTAATATGACAACTGTATAATTCCATATCGAGCTATTATCAACGAGAAGGGAATATATTCAGTGATATTTACCTTCCAGCGGAGTTTTGCGTTTGGTTCCTCTGTCAAAACAGAAAGTCGTTTGATTCAGAGAAGAGGGTTTCACTTTCGTTTCTGTTTCTGTTGTGTTCCTGTCATCGTGTAACTCGGCCTCTCGGGCACATTCGCCCATATTGAGTGATTAAAAAGAGAATTATCAATTGTTTATTGTATCTTCGAATTCGAAAGCTCCTGTCACTTCACGATGAGATTCCTCAAGTAAGGTCAACCTCAGAATAACCACAAGACGGCGCTGCTAATACATGGAAATGACTGAATATGCGGCTGTAATATTTGAACAAGAAACAAGTAACAGGGTTAAGCAACCTATGGCAAGCCGTTTTGACTTTTACTCACATCTCAGGATATGAATTCTTGATATCAACAATTCAATTGTTGAGATCAGGAATTACATTTCCACTTGTAACAATGTTAATTCTTGATATCAACATTTGTAAAAACTAGAATTCTTGATATCTGTAATTGTATTTTCACTAGTGAAATGTCACCATAGGCTGCCATTCAAATTCAATTGTTGATATCAAGAATTGATTTCTTACTAGTTGAAATTCCAATTTCATATATCAGAAATACAATTCTTACTAGTAAAAATCTTGATTTTTGATATCAATAATTACATTGCTAGTAAAATGCGAATTTTTGATATCAACAATTCAATTGTCACTAGTTGAAATGTCAGTTCTTGATATCAACAATTGAATTGCTACTGGTAAAAATGTTCATTTTTGATATCTGAAATGTATTTCTGATATCAATATAATTTCAGATATCTAAAATGGCTTTCTTACAGTAACAATCACATTCATGATATCAGAAACTAACATTGTCACTAGTGACAATCAAATTATTGATATCAAAATTAAGATTGTTACTAGTACCAATTCAATTGTTGATATCAAGAATAGACATTTGCACTAGTAACAAAGTAATTGATGATATCAAAAATTATGATTTTTACTAGTAAGAATGTATTTCTGATATATGAAATTGGAATTTCAACTAGTAAGAAATCAATTCTTGATATCAACAATTGAATTTGAATGGCAGCCTATGGTGACATTTCACTAGTGAAAATACAATTACAGATATCAAGAATTCTAGTTTTTACTAGTGGAAATTTAAATGTTGATATCAAGAATACATATTTCTGCGAGTGATGACATCATTGTTGATATCAAGAATTGACATTTTTACTAGTGGAAATGTTAATTCTTGATATCAACAACTGTCATTGTTACTAGTAGAAATGTAATTCCTGATATCAAGAATTAGCATTTCTGAATTGTTGATATCAAGAATTCATATCCTGAGAATGAATAAAAGTCAAAACGGCTTGCCATATAGCAACCTGGCATTTGTCTCAAATTGGTCAGATAAGATAAATCTAAATAAAACTTCATATTTTCATCGATAAAGTTACACTGTGCCATTTATCAGGTGTAAAATATTGTCCAAAGCTCACGTGACAGTTGATTTTTTTTTGCAGCGCTTACCTGGAAGGACCATTCACAATCGTTTGTGATTTCAAAAAAGACATTTCTACGATTATATCAAGCAGTAAGGTATGTTTATTACTTAATATAAATAATTATGTGTTTTTAAACCCTTTTTCTCAGAAAATAGGCCTCGAACAGTGATATGGAGTCTGTAGTTACTTCATGGACTGGTTTAATAAAACAGTGTTACTTTTTTATAAGGCCAAGTACAAGTTAGGAGCTTTAAATTTCCCCCCATTTTAGAATTGTTGACTAAACAATTGGATTTACCCATGTGTAAAATGTATTCTACTAATAATGAGAATATTTTTCAGTATAAGAACATTTTAATTACAGTAAGATTCTGTCAATCTGTTTTATGTGCTTAAATAATATAAATACATCATATATCCTATGTAAATTACTTTATTTCAGTTATGTAATCAACCAACTTTGCATGGATGAATACCACAAAAGACCATTTTGCAAAGGCAAACCCCTAAATTACAAATTAATTGATCTGGAACATATTGCTTAATGTAACATGAGATGGAGAAAGTAAAAAAAAATTTTTTGAATACATATATACAGGGGCATTCAAAATATAGGACTATTTACACTTTTAAACAACATACTTAAAAGTATAGTCATTGCATTAAACAAAATATGCTATTTAGCCAGAAAGACAGCACAAGCAAATATTAGGCCTGTATTAGGCCACGACACTGGGAGCCTTTGGGCTGTGTTTATGATCAATTTGCATAATAGTGACTGTAAAATACGTATGGGAGAGGCATATTTTGAGTTTTTATTTTTGGGATTTAGCCATTGACTTTCTTTTGGGCGATTTTTTAATGGCCATTTGGCTATTTTTGTTACGCAGACCTGCCTGGCAACCCTGGTACAGGGACAGGCAGCAAAATAGCAAGAAAAGCTTGATGTGTTCATTGCGATATTGATATTGGATAACTTAACCTGGAGTATAAGCCTAAGCATGAAAAATGTAAATGACCAGAATTTTCAATGTTGACTTACAGACTATATATAGATAGATAGATAGATAGATAGAATGATAATTATGATGGCACAATCTTTACAATAATAATTCTACATGTAAAGTATTCCTTCATTTGTTTCATAAACTTCTGGTCTCTGACCCCATAAATCAAAGGACTCAATAATCTAGGCATAATATTTGTGAGCAGATAAACACAGAAAGTGATCTTAGTTCTGTGATGAGGAAAAAAAGGAGTAATAGTTAAGTACATAAATGGGGTGATATAGGAAAGCATACAAAGAAGTAACTGGACACCATGCAACAGTATAGTACTCTGAGCCTTATTAGCTGAACCCTTTGAAACGGCCTTTCTGGCAGTGAACAGGACTCTGCAATAAGTATAAATGAGAATTATCCACACCAAAGACATACAGATGACTTGTGAAGCAGTGGTGTTGTCCCGGTGGGCTTTAGAAGGGAACAAATTGAATGAGTAGCAAAGTATAAGAGACCTGAAGAAAGATGTGGGCTGAACTGAAAATAAAATAATGATATCTACTAGAGAAGGCATAGCTCCTAAAACCCATAGCAAGCATATGAAGATGAAGGTTCTTTGTGGAGTGCAAATCTGAGAGTGATGCAGTGGTTTACAGATCGCAATGAACCTTTCGATGGCCATACCAGCCAGATTCAAAGGAGTGATCATAAAGGTGGTTGCACCAAGAGCCATCAATATGCAACACCACGAAACATTAACAAGTGGTGAAGCATAGGACAACACATATAAAGTCACTGACACAAATATCATGAGCATATCATTGATTACCAGGTGAATGTATAAAATGTATCTGGAGTCTCTTGAAAACATTAGATTAGAAAAAAAAGTCACTACTAACATTCCGTTGATGAAATTAATGATAAAACCAAGACAAACAATCACAATGTTTTTGGCAAGAGCTTCTTCATAACTATCCACAATCCAGACTGTTGAGTTCATTTCTGGGAGAGAAAACAGGACAGTGGTTAAAAAGGGCACATACTGTATCAAGACCAAACAGATGATGAAGTCACTAAAAATCACCATGACTGAGGTTAACATTTGCCAGGAGCTTATATCATAAACAGTATTTTCCCCCTCAAATTGTAATTCAAATTACACCTAGCTAAACCTACTTCGACTTACCGTGAGCTGAAGAACTAGTTCTGGACTGGGGGAAGTATGAAGATCACATGAGTTTTAATCAGTAGAGTAATGTTATTTATGGTTTGTGGAAAGGGCGGAGATCATGAATATTAAGCCTGTTACCCACAAGCGTCATCTAATATTGCATTCATGGCAACATTGCAGAATAACAGAGTAAGCATTTGAAAACCTGTCTGACATGAAAACCATTTTAGCACATTGCTTATTCAGGGTGTTCTGAGTGGTTGCAAAGCAGGAAATTTACATGCTTTGTTTATGCAGACTTATCTCATGAAAAAGCAGTGAAAGGAGGTTGATTTTTTTCATTCCCCAGCAAAAATCTGTGTAAAATAGTGGCCAGAAGTAATGTCCGGCCTATAGGAAAATTAACATCATTTTTGTAACGTGTATATTCTGATTTGGCTGTTTCATTGTGATTTGGTTTTGTTCCCGTTTTCCTACGTGTCTTGTCATTTAATCTAGGCTGTGTCCGATATCGACTCCTATATACTTAAATAGGGCACTATTTGAGGGGATGGTCATTTGTAGGGATGTCCGAAACCATAGTGGACGATATCGAGTGCACTCATTCAATCCAACAATGCACCGCAATAACTAGTGTACAACTGATGTAGGCTACACTCAACGGCTAGAGAATACCCATAATGCACTGTGAAAGTCGCATGCTGAATGAATTCCCATGTCTCAACAGAAGATGGCGTCCGCAGCTGAATCATTCATCCATCCATTTTCCAAACCGCTGGTCCAATGGCTACAGCATAATATCATACAGGTATAAATTAATCTTTAAAGCTGCAGTCCGCGATTTTTCCTCTTTCCCGCCATCTCTTGTTTGAAACCTGCAATTGCAGTCATATGCGGAACAGTTATCTGTACGTGCGTTGTGCGTCGGCACAGCTCTTCAGCGCGGATGAATCTAATGCTTGCTGTCAGTCACCGCACCGGTGGATACTGTACTTCAGAATCACAGATTCTATGTCTTGAAAGTATGACCAATATAAGAATTTTCACTAGAAAATATCCTCTGAACAAGTAAGTAACATGTCTGCCACTTTTGTTCTGACCAACTGAGGAAAAAAGCATTAGGCCTACAATAAATCGCGCTGCCAATGATGATTAAATCTAACAATCGCTTAACTCGGATCACGTCAAACCGTGCAAATTATTATTATTGTTATATTGTTCTCAAATTGTTAATGTTAACAACATCAGCATTGCGTGACTGTGTATTTAGGGTGTATTAGGGTTACCTGTAGATTTCAATGTCTGTAGACACTGCACAGTCCGAAGTCTTTTGCTTTTTGACTACGAGTGAATCTCCAGTTGTCACTGATGGTTGTCATTTGGATCTTTCTGGATTACAATCCGCCATCAAAATGATAAGTTGAATTATTTCAGCTGCTGTGAGAAAAGGCTATAAATGTGCCGCTACCGGCAGCATCCTCACGTGAACCGACTAGCCTCTCGACGGGACTCCTTCTTTCTGTTTACGGACGTGATGTAATGACGCACAGAGGAACTGCTGCATGCTTGAATTTCCCGCGGAAATCCGCCATGTCACTCTTATTATAAAACATTATTACAAGCTTACTGTTGTGAATCGAGCTAAGATAATGAGATAGTTTTGAACACTGGCTGGTTATGTACTTGCTCAAAAATTGATTTTGGATCATTTTTAACCAAAAAAAGTTGCGGACTGCAGCTTTAACTGATTTTTAAATTGTTTAATTAAGGTTTATACATAGTTTCCATGACAGAGTTCAAAATAAATATTTTTATCTTACTACTGCAGTTGCCAGTTTGTTAAGTTTTAAATGATTATTAAACTGCAAGCACAAATTATGTAAAAGCAGCAGCCCTTCTGGTGCACTCAGTGTCCAATTTCACTCGTTTTCATTCACTCCTTCAAGTGGACTATATTAGTGGGGTAATGTAGGGAATGAGGGTACAGGGGGCGATACCAAACGGTGAATGTGATTTCACCAAGTACGACATGTTCCTGGATCAACATCTTTGTTGATCCTGGAACAACATTCCAATCAACCAATCAGATTTGAGGGACAAGTTTAACATTTATGTCAAGTTTAGGCTTGCAACCAGGTTTAGGTGCTTCTACATCAATGTTATTCACCTATCTTTCCCCTCTGAATTTTAGGGATAAGTTATAGGATTAGGTTTAGGGATATGAATAGGGTTAAGACTACATTTTGAGACAGGAATGTTGTTCCAGGATCAACAAAATATGTTGATCCAGGAACATGTCTTACTTGGCAAAATCACAGTGATTTTGCCAAGTTTCCCAGTGTGTTTGATTAATGATTCCGTTCACCGGTTCTGTTAATTATCTTGTTGGTTCTCCTTGTTAGTTAAGCCCTGTGTTTCTTGAGTTCATTGTTTGATGTCGTTTAAGTTATGTGGATGTGTTTCCCCGTGATTCTTCTATGTATTTGTTGGACTTTTGGATTAAAGACTATTTTGCTTGAACTCTTCGTCTTCATGCACTTGCTTATACATCCACTCATGATACCTTTTTTCAAATATTATTAAAACTTTTGTTAAAGATTTTGCAAGCATATTGCATAGTTGTGCTTGGAGTCAACTGTTTTATTTGTGATAACACAATGAAACATGTCAAATTATGTAGGTATCATTTTTGGCCAGGCTGTCATACAAAGAAATTATGAACACATGCAAAAACAACAGAGAACCAAAAAATAACAATAAATATTTAACCAACAAAATAATGAACAATTTTCCCCAAATTGCTACATAGCTGCTACATATTACTAGCAAACGTAACTTCACTGATAACCTACATGGATGTAAATGTCAAAAGACCAGTATTTCGGATAACGTATGCATGCTAGTTATGAAAAGTACAGTTGCTCTCTACTCTACATTCATTATAACTAGCAGGCTCATACACACACAGTAACCATTATGCTGATAGTGGTGTTGACGTGGTGTTCACCCTTCTGTACAGTTCCCCTCTAGGAATATACTAAAATATGTTTTTTTTATTGGCCATGGGCAGATGCACTCAGGCAATATTTGCAGAGGCCGGCACCTGCTGGAGAAAGGACACCTGATCCTTCATGTTCTCCTCTCTCTGAACTTTGTAAGTACAACTAGTACTATTGTTGCTGTTTCTGTTATTGTTATTATTATTAGCAATTATTACTTTTATAATCACATCACATTAATACTACTAATTGTAATCAGTAGTATTATTTAGCCTTGTAGCAGCCTAATAGATTAGTAATAATAGTAGTGGTGGTAGTAATTGTAATTTATCTACTACAAGTTACATGGTCAGAGATAAAATGTATTTGTACAATGCAACTATGTGGTAGGATGATAGAAATGACCAAATGCAATTGTGTAACGAACAGCATGGATGAACTCTGTGTTTAAATACATACAGCTGCAGGAGTAGGGACATCCAGTAGTGGTACTCCAGGGACCAGTGACACACAGGCCAGGAACACACAGCCTGCATCAAGTGAGTCTATTTAATAGTATTTATTCAAGCCACATCCATACTTTAAAGTACAACAGAAAAAGGTTAGCATGTATTAAAATACAATAGCTTGTTTTCTTAAAGAAGTTCAACCACATTCATCATTTCACTCACTGCTTGTCTGGCTATACAATATGCTTGTATACAGGTGAAGATGAAGGGACACCCAGGACCACATCAAGCACTCAGGGCACCAGTGAAAGACAGACGACTGAGACCAGGGACACGCAGCCTGAAGGAAGTTAGTCCTTTGAATAACTAATTCAAGCTTACAAGCATCTGACAATATGTACTAGAAGATAATGAAAACACATGGAAATCACAATAACATCCCATCCCTATGAATCTAATTTCAACCACAGTTTTAGTAATTTTCACTAATTTACTTTAACACCACTGATCTGGCTGTTGCAGGTGAAGGGGCCACATCTAGCATTCCAGGCCCCAGTGAAACACAGACCACTGAGACCAGGGATACTCAGCCTGAAGCAAGTAAGACCCTTGAATACCGTTTATTCAACCACAATTTAAAACTTCAGCCCTAAAACATTGACATTCCTCATTAATTAATCTCAAACACTACTAGTCTATTATACTCTATATGCTGGTCTATAGTATATCTTCCTTAAGTTTATTACTTATTTTGGTAAATATCCTCGAACATTCTTTGTAGCATTTGTGTAGGGGGGGGGCATAACTCAATTTCGCCTAGGGCATCCAAAGGGCTAGAGCCGGCCCTGGCTATGAAGACATTTTAATTTATAAAACAATATATACTGTTCAAAATAAAGACAAAACGTGTAGGCCTAGTTGTGATTTCTTAATGGAAAATTTCCCAAGTTAAAGTGATTAACTACTGTGTGAACTAAAACACCAGCTGATTAAAAGACAATGAGCAAAGTCGTTAGATCTGAGCAAAGTCAATTCATCATTTGTTTGTATGCCACATGTTTGATATTTTCGATATCTTATTCAATCACTTTCATACACTTTCACGTTTAAGTGTCTAAACATTTTTAGGCCACTGAAAAGATTATCAAATCTCAAATAAAACAAATGTCATAATTAAACAGAAATGCAAATAAATATACGTTTTGTTTTTTAATTAAAATGTAGCTAAATAAATATTAAAATTTTGATGGCACAATCTTTACAATAATAATTTTACATGTAAAGTATTTCTTCATTTGTTTCATAAACTTCTGGTCTCTGACCCCATAAATCAAAGGACTCAATAATCTAGGCATAATATTTGTGAGCAGATAAACACAGAAAGTGACCTTAGTTCTGTGTTGAGGAAAAAAATTAGTAATAATTAAGTACATAAAAGGGGTGACATAGGAAAGCATACAAAGAAGTAACTGGACACCATGCAACAGAATAGTACTCTGAGCCTTATTAGCTGAACCCTTTGAAACTGCCTTTCTGGCAGTGAACAGGACTCTGCAATAAGTATAAATGAGAATTATCCACACCAAAGACATATAGATGACTTGTGAAGCAGTGGCGTGTTCCTGGTGGGCTTTGGATGGGAACACATATATTAGGTAGCAAGGAACAAATGATCTGAAGAAAGATATGGGCTGGGTTAAAAGTAAAATAATGATATCTACTAGAGAAGGCATAGCTCCTAAAACCCATAGCAAACATATAAAGATGTAGGTCCTTTGTGGAGTGCAAATCTGAGAGTGATGCAGTGGTTTACAGATCGCAATGAACCGTTCTATGGCCATGCCAGCCAGATTCAAAGGAGTGATCATAAAGGTGATTGAACCAACAACCACCAATATACAACACATTGAAAAATTAACAAGTGGTGAAGCATAGGTCAACACATATATAGACACTGATACAAATATCATGAGCATGTCATTGATTACCATGTGAATGTATAAAATGTATCTGGAGTCTCTTGAAAACATTGTATTGGAAAAAAAAGTCACTACTAACATTCCATTGATGAAATTAATGATAAAACCAAGACAAACAATTACAATGTTTTTGGCAATGGCTTCTTCATAACTATCCACAATCCAGACTGTTGAGTTCATTTCTGGGAGAGAAAACAGGACAGTGGTTAAAAAGAGCACATATTGTATCTAGTCCAAACAGATGATAAAAATCACTATTGATAACTGAGGTTAACATTTGCCAGGTGCTAATATCATAAACAGTATGTATTTCAAATTACACATAGCTAAATCTACTTAGACTTACCCGTGAGCTGAAGAATTGGTTCTGGACTGGGGGAAGTATGAAGCTCACATGAGTTTTAATCAGTAGAGTAATATCATTTATGGTTTGTGGAAAGGGCGGAGATCATGACTATTAAGCCTGTTACCCATTAGGGTCATTTAAAATTTGCATTCATGACATCATTGCAGAATAACAGAGTAAGCATTTGAAAACCTGACATGTTCACTATGAGACATCATTGAAAACACTAAAGGTACTCATTAAAGGTACTCATCTGACATGAAAACTGTTTTAGCACATTTCTATGTGTTCTATGTGCATTGTTTATGTAGACTGATCTCATGAAATAGCA
>RJVU01057277.1:3999585-4037084 GCA_003731715.1 Anabarilius grahami
AATTAACATCTTAATATTTTTGTAACGTGTATATTCTGTTTTGGCTATGTTTCATTGTGATTTGGTTTTGTTACTGTTTGCCTGCGTGTCCTGTCATTTAACCTAGGCTGTGTCCGATATCGCCTCATATACCCTTAAATAGGGCACTATTTAAGGGGACAGCCATTTGTAGGGGTGTCCGAAACCATAGTGAACAATATCGATTGCACTAATTCAATCCCACAATGCACCGCAATAACTAGTGTACAACTGATGTAGGCTACACTCAATGGCTAGAAAATACCAATAATGCACTGTGACAGTCACATGCTGAATGAATTCCCGTGTCTCAACAGAAGATGGCGCCCGCAGCTGAATCATTCATCCATCCATTTTCCAAACCGCTGGTCCAATGGCTACAGCGTAATATCATAAAGGTATAAATTCATCTTTAAGTGATTATTAAATTGTTTAATTAAGGTTTATACATAGTTTCCATGACAGAGTTCCATGACTTGCCAGTTTTCAAATGATTATTAAACTGCAAGCACAAACTACGTAAAAGCTGAAGCCCTTACGGCGCACTCAGTGTCCAATTTCACTCACCATGATGAATGTATAGGGGGCGATTTCGAACACAGCACTAGTTTCCCAGTGTGTTAGATTAATGATTCCATTCACCGGTTCTATTAATTATCTTATTAGTTCTCCTTGTTATTTAAGCCCTGTGTTTCTTGAATTCATTGTTTGATGTCATCTAAGTTATGTAGATGTGTTTCTCCGTGATTCTCCTATGTATTTGTTGGACTTTTGGATTAAAGACTATTTTGATTGAACTCTTTGTCTTTGTGCACTTGCTTATATACAGTATCTACTCATGACAGAACACTGAACCACAACAGAAGAAAGAACGTTTTACGGTACTTTTTTTCTTTCCTTTTGTTTTCCTTTCCCCCGATTGACTTTCCTGCTGTTAACCTGCTTTGCTTTATATGCTATGCCACTCCCTGGAGTCTCACTCCAGGGATTTCTTGGAATTGGGATGCCAAACATACTATCCTGAGGATATCCTCGGAGCCTGAGCCCATGGACTTGTCTGACCAGGTGTGCAAGCCGGCAATGACACCCCCACCCGAGGGAGTTTTGGTGGAATTTGAGGGCATGGAGGGAAGCCTCGCCCACACCCCTGCCACTGGGGATAAGTATTGCCTGGTCTCTGCTAATTATCGGGATGATTTCAAGGAGGATATACCCCTGAATCTCCCTTCCCCACTGATTCCTCTTAGCCCTGATTCTCCTGTTTCTCCGCTGGTTCTGCCCAGCCCCATGTCGCCTGCGCTCCCTGTGATCCCTCCCAGGCTCCCTCTCCCGCCTCCTCTACCAGACCCAGCCAGTTTCTTGGCTCCATTTTGGTGTGAGGATCCCGTCTCCGTCTCCAGCCACCGAGCCCCAGACTACACCTTGGCCTTCCGACTTGTTAGTTCCGCCTTGGCTCCATGCTCCCTCGTTTCCACTGTTGCCCCTCATCCCACTGGCCTACTGGCTCCACCGGGTTCCCTCGTCCCTTCGGCTCTGCCTTGGTCAGCCTTCCTTCCAGTTCCGTTGTCCTCAGTTGCTCTGGCTCCACCACGGTGTTCTGGGTCCCCGCCTCTGCCTTTGTCCCAAGAGCCATCAGCTCCAGCTTGGCTCTCCAGGCCTGTGGTGTCACCCTGGCTCTGTGTCTGCTCAGCTCATTCTGGGTCTCGACCACGACCGGCTCCATCGCAGGAGATTACATCCCTGGTCCCACTTCCAAGGCCTCCATGGCTCCTCCCTTCTGTGACTCCGCCTTAGATCATCGTGCTGGCTGTGGCCTGGTTGCCTGCCTGGCTACTCCTGATCCTGGCTCCCCCTGGCTCATCCCACCCTCCACTCCCCCATGGACTATATTGATTGTCTTTGTTAGTTTATACAGCTTCACGTCCTCCACCAGAGCTTCCTCCCTTCCTCCTCAGACTCTTTAAGGCACAAGGACTCGCTTTCTGGGAGGGGGAGCTACTGTACTGTATGTTCTGTTTTGGCTATGTTTCATTGTGATTTAGTTTTGTTGCCGTTTGCCTGTGTGTTCTGTCATTTGACCTAGTTTCCCAGTGTGTTTGATTAGGGTTAGGATTAGGATTCCGTTCACCTGTTCTGTTAAATATCTTGTTAGTTTTCCTTGTTATTTAAGCTCTTTGTTTCCTGAATTCATTGTTCGGTGTTGTCTAAGTTATGTGGATGTGTTTCCCTGTGATTCTCCGATGTATTCATTGGACTTTTGAATTAAAGACTATTTTGTTTGAACTCTTTGTCTTCATGCTCTTGCTTATACATCCACTCCTGAGACCTTTATTCAAATATTATTAAAACTTTTTTTAAAGGTTTTGCTTGGAGTCAACTGTTTTATTAGTGATAACACAGTGAAACATGTCAGGCCAGGCTGTCATACAAAGAAATTATGAACACATGCAAAAACAACAGAGAACCAAAAAAAAGAACTAAAAAAGAAAAAGAAAATTTTGTATTAAAAATTCATTTTAAAACTGTAGTTTAGCTATGAAGACATTTTAATGGATAAAATCATAGATACTGTTCAAAATAAAGACAAAAGTTGTGATTTCTTAATGGATATTTTCCCTAGTTAAAGTAATTAACTACTGTGTGAACTTCAGGAGAACTGATTTCATACATCCACTAGACTAAAAGACAATGAGCAAAGTCGTTAGTTCTGAGCAAAGTCAATTCATCATTTGTTTGTATGCCACATGTTTGATATTTTTGATATCTTATTCAATCACTTTCATACACTTTCATGTTTAAGTGTCGAAACATTTTTAGGCCACTGTAAAGATTCTCAAATCTCAAATAAAACAAATGTCATAATTTAACAGAAATGCAAATAAATATACATTTTGTTTTTAAATAAAATGTAGCTAAATAAACATCATAATTTTGATGGCACAATCTTTACATTAATAACTTTACATGTAAAGTATTCCTTCATTTGTTTCATAAACCTCTGGTCTCTGACCCCATAAATCAAAGGACTCAGTAATCTAGGCATAATAATTGTGAGCAGATAAATACAGAAACCGATATTAGCTCTGTGTTGAGGAAAAACGGGAGTAATAATTATGTACGTAAATGGGGCGATATAGGAAAGCATACAAAGAAGTAACTGGACACCATGCAACAGTATAGTACTCCGAGCCTTATTAGCTGAACCCTTTGAAACTGCCTTTCTGGCAGTGAACAGGACTCTGCAATAAGTATAAATGAGAATTATCCACACCAAAGACATATAGATGACTTGTGAAGCAGTGGCGTGTTCCTGGTGGGCTTTGGATGGGAACACATATATTAGGTAGCAAGGAACAAATGATCTGAAGAAAGATATGGGCTGGGTTAAAAGTAAAATAATGATATCTGCCAGACAATGTATAGCTCCTAAAACCCATAGCAAACATATAAAGATGTAGGTCCTTTGTGGAGTGCAAATCTGAGAGTGATGCAGTGGTTTACAGATCGCAATGAACCGTTCTATGGCCATGCCAGCAAGATTCAAAGGAGTGATCATAAAGGTGGTTGAACTAAGAACTACTAATATGCAACACCACGAAACATTTACAAGTGGTAAAGCATAGGACAACACATATAAAATCACTGTTACACATATCATGAGCATGTCATTGATTACCAGGTGAATGTATAAAATGTATCTGGAGTCTCTTGAAAGCATTGTATTAGAAAAAAAAGTCACTACTAACATTCCATTGATGAAATTAATGATAAAACCAAGACAAACAATTACAATGTTTTTGGCAAGAGCTTCTTCATAACTATCCACAATCCTGACAGTCAAGTTCATTTCTGGGAGAGAAAACAGGACAGTGGTTAAAAAGAGCACATACTGTATCAAGACCAAACAGATGATAAAAATCACTATTGATAACTGAGGTTAACATTTGCCAGGAGCTTACATCATGAACAATATGTAATTAAAATTATATCTAACTAAATCTACTTTTACTTACTTTGAGCTGAAGAACCAGTTCTGGACTGGGGCAAGTATGAAGCTCACATGAGTTTTTATCAGTAGAGTAATGTTATTTATGGTTTGTAGAAAGGGAGGAGATCATGAATATTAAGCCTGTTACCCACAAGCGTCATCTAATATTTGCAATTACGACATCATTGCAGAATAGCAGAGTAAGCATTAGAAAACCTGTCTGACATAGTGATGGGAGAGACAAAGCTTTTCAAAGCTTCGAATCAATTGACCCTTTGCCGGGAGTTTGATTGACAAGCGATCTAACCAATCATAACGCCGAATACGCCATTTTGTCTGACAAAGCAGGCAGGAGTTAGATAACCTCAGTGGACTTGAACTTGAAAAATGGTGTGTATTTACGTCTTTCCGCATTTGAAACAACATTCCTAAACGGCTAAACATTATTTGATGCTATAAATTAACTAGTATGAAGAGATGATCAGTTCACGAGCCGCTTGAGCTGAGGCGGTAAAGCAATCTGTCACAAAACATTAAAGAGCCGCAAAACGGTTTTTACTGTTCAAATTTCTTAACAAATTACACAATTTGAAAGCTTGGACTTTGTTTAACCCTTTGAGCGGTACGGTCCCACATATGGGATTTCGAATGTTCAGCGACGTCACATAACTGCCAGATTCAAACTGTGCTTTCACACTTTGGCTGCGAGACGGACGTGCGCAGCTATGCAGTGTTTTCAGCCACATAATGTTTCTTTTAAGGTTTCAAACATTTAAATACGCATAAGCACCATTAAAACAATACATTTAGAGTTTATAAAATACACACTGATGTCAGACATCAGTGGAAGCAGCAATAACAGTGAATTCAAATATAATTTGTCGACATTTATTCATATCAGACACACATAATGGGCCTAAAGGGGGTCGCACACCGGACGCGAAGCTCAGCGCCGCGACACGTCTTTAAAATTCGAACGCAATGTTTTCTGAGTCATAGCTGGGCGCCGCGGACAGGCGCCGAATGTCGCCGCCGGTGTGCGTACACTCATAGAAAACAATGCGTTCGATTTTAAAAGACGTGGCGCGGCGCTGCGCGACGCTGAGCTTCGCGTCCGGTGTGCGAGCCCCTTTAGTAACTATAAAGTTTACTCTATTATTCTTCCAGTTCACCAGCCACTTACTTGCATATATTTCGGGAGAAACTGATGAATTCACCTGCTGTAAATCCGACTGACAGGACTCTGTGAACTGCAGCGCAAACTAAGATGGCGCCGCCCATCTTGCATTATAGATCAAGATAAAGATAATTTATAAAGGTTTTAAAACGACAAAACACACTCACTTACACATATTTGAGAATCGGAATATCATATAGTTGATGACATGGTAAGCAAGTTTGCGAATATTTTAAATAAAAAAGGAAAAACTAAATAATAGCGATCCATCTGTCATACAGTGTTATTGTGGCTGCGTTCAGCGCTCGTGACACGCAAGACGCGTCGCCATGGAAACAATAAGGGCAAACGTTCTAAAATAACGGTCGCCTTAAAAAAACTCACTCTGGGGGGACAGTTAGAATATTTTAAACTCACGCTCGAAAGGGTTAATATCATAAGTAACCTGCTCTGTCTTGTCTGTCGACGTGTTGTCAGTGTCCTCTTTGCAAAGGACAAAGGAACGGTAACTAAAGGTGGCGGGTCTTTGCGAAGGGTCCATTGAACCAATGGACCCTTCGCCGGGAATTTGATTGACAAGCGATCTAACCAGTCAGAACTCCGAATCCGCCATTTTGTCCGACAAAGCAGTCAAGAGTTAGAAGATTAACCTCGGTGGACTTAAACTTGAAAAATGGTGTGTATTGATATCTTTCCGAGTTTGAAACAACATTTCTTCTTATGTTCATTCATGTTTATTTGATGCTATAAATGAACTAGTAGGAAGAGATGATCGGTTTACTAGCCTCTTGAGATGAGGCGCTACAGCAGTCTGTCACGACACATTAAAGAGCCACAAAACGGTTTTTATTGTTTTAATTTCTTAAAAAACTACACAGTTTGAAAGCTGGGACTTTGTTTAATATCATAAGTAACCTGCTTTGTCTTGTCTGTCGACGTGTTATCAGTATCCTCTTTGCGCCGCGATGTATTTTTCACTGCGTGTTGCGTGACAGCGCCATGGCTTGTCGGACAAAGCAACAATAACTAAGGGGGACGGGTCTTTGCGAAGGGTCAATTGCTTCGCAAAACGATTCACTGTTTCGAAGCGTTCGAAACACCACACGCTGGTGACCCCTGCTGGTCAAAACCATGTAAATAACAACATGCATGAAAACTTTTACAAATCCATTGCAAATGTTTTATTGAAAGTATAATCTATAAGATGGAATTAACTAACCATCTAATACCATTAAATATTAAGTGTCTAATATGTATTCTTTTATCAATTTTAATGGTTTGTTTTGATTATTTTATGGATGGGTTAGCTAAACAGAGACTATTAAAAATTATTATTCCTTTAAATTATACAAATACCTCAATAAGACATCTACAATTGTGTAAAACTCATCAGAGATCAGGTAATAGACACTTTTAGACACTTAATTATCCAGTAATAGACAGACACTTGTTCAATGTTCTGCCGCTGGGGGGCGATTTCAGTGAATTCGTATGATTCATGGGTTCACAGAGATCGCCCCCAGCGGTGAACCATTGAAATTTTTGTACTGTACAAGGTTTGTACTGTAAATATGCTTGACTATTAAAGATGGGATATTTTTTCCTATTGAAAGAGTGACCTGACATCATAGCTCACTTTCACCAGTTATTTTATCTATAATTTCTAACATTTCTTACAGATTTCTGCTCGTTGTAAATCAGATACAGATAAATTAGCACAGTACCAGTACATAATGAGAGAGATTGCGTGTGTGAATTAGTCATACCGTCTCTCAATTAATTGTGAAGCTGTGGGTTGTAAATGGTTACTTCAAAAGTAGAAAAATATATGCTATAATAATTTTGAGTTTCTAAGCTACTTTAGTAATAAATCACAGGACAGCGCTGACAAGTTTCTGCGTTCCTCTGTGCGCGCGATCTTCACAGCTACTGTTTGTATGTGTGTTCGTGCCACAATGCAGCTGCGCAAGCACGGTAGCTCGGTATAATAATACACATCGTCTAATCGCTTTAATGTCCAAACTGGCAAACCGTAAAACACATAACGTTATAACTGACAAAGTTTAGTGAAGACGCAAAGCTCACCGCTTGCACTCCGTCAGTGTTGACTCGGCGTTCACCTCTGTGTTGATTCCATCAAAGACTATAGGATAACACAAGACGCGTCACTCGTATTGTTTTGAATGGGAGAAAGTGCAATGCGCAATATGGCGGAATAAGTCCCGCCTTCTAAATAAGAGCCAATCGCAGATTGGTAAAGTCATTGCGTCACTGCAGCGGCCGTTAGAAGCTCCGGTTTCTATAAAAACAGTCAGATGCGCACCTCCGAAATAAGGCACAAGAGACGCATTTAGGACTGCGCATGCGCATTAGGTTGATCCAGCCTGAAAAATACAGTTTTTTTGGCATGATTTGAGCGTTTAGAAACAAAATTTATGAGACAGTTGTTGTCAGATTTCATTGGTGATTTCAAATATGAAATTTAATCGAAAGCTTGGCAAACAGCTTTAGAGAATTTGATGTTTCCCCATTCAAAGAGATAGGAGCTACACTTGGATGCCCGAGAGTCGTTTCAAAGATGGCCGCCGAGTGAAACGACTTGTCTTAAACTCCCCGTGAACCGGAAGTTGCAAACGTCTTTACTTCAGTGTTGTGACATATTTCCAAGTGAAACAGAGTATTGAATAGAGGGCAGAGTTTTACTTTAGCGCTCCTCCTCTCCGTCTCTCGCTCATAGCAGACTAACGGTTGGAGAGGAGTGGTTTACGTGTTTTCAGCCCAAGCCGTTAAACTGACATCATCAGAGAAGGAACGCCATTCCAGACCGGAAGTAACTTTTCAGATTTTGATTAAAGATTACCGCGACAAACAATTTTTTCCGGTGTATTAACTTGTACGGTTTAATTGTTCACCACAAGACTAGTAATATGCACTAACAAAGTAAATAGGGTCAATTTTGATTTCATGCCGACTTTAAAGGGACTTTGGATTCCATGCCGCAGACTGGACGAGGCGGAGTCACGTGGCTACACACGCTGTAGTATGTTTTCAAGGGGGATGTATTAACAGGATTAAAAAAACAAAATAACCAACATGGGAAAATTACGTCGGTTAGAGGTTCTGAATTTCGGTTTTGATTACTTTTCAATTAATCGTCAAGCCCTAGTTCTGAGTAGTTGCAAAGCAGGAATGTACATGCTTTGCTTATGCAGACTGGTCCCCACATAAGACTGGTCCCTGGTATAAACAACATCTTGGACTGACCACAGAATTAGTTTTTATGGGTGGCTATAGGTCCAAGGTTGATTCTGTGCATACTGATGGCGCACGGGGGTCAGTATTGGGTCCCTTACTTTTTAGTATGTATATTTACCCACTTGGTCAACTACTAAGATCTCTTGACCTTAATTATCACTTTTATGCCAACGATATGCAGATTTATATCCATTCAAGGCCAGGTCAACATGAGGACTTTGTGCATCTTTCTAACTGTATCACTGAGATCAAGATTTGGATGTCTAATAATTTTCTGTCCTTAAATAGCTCTAAACTGGAAGTTATGCTCCTCGGCTTTTCTCATCAACTGCGAAATGCTGGTTCTCTTACTTTGTCTGTTGATGGTGTTGCCTTGGAGTTTCAAAGCAAACTAAAAAATGTTGGTGTCATCTTTAATGCACGCTGTCATTTGAGCCTTTTGTGCAGAATACGGTTAAGACATCCTTTTTTCACCTCAGAAATATAGCACGTTTACGTCCTATGTTGTCCCTCTCAGTTGCTGAGAAGTTAATAAACTCTTTTGTCTTTTCACGTATTGACTACTGTAATGGTCTTCTAGCTGGAGTTTCTAAATCCTCCATTGACAAACTTCAATATTTACAAAATTCAGCTGCTAGAGTTCTGTCTGGGGTCAGGGCTGGTGATCATATTACCCCTGTTTTGGAGTCTTTGTACTGACTCCCTGTCAGGTAACGTATTCAATTTAAAATCCTTATGTTAGCATATAAGGCTTTGCATGATCTGGCTCCTCAGTACTTGACTGATCTATTAATGCCTTACACACCATGTCGTAATCTGCGTTCCTCTCAGAGTGGTCTCTTAGCTGTTCCCAAGACATGGCTTCGTGGTAGGGGTGATAGAGCAATTTCTTCTTATACTCCTTAGCTTTAAAATTCTCTCCCGATTGACATCAGGGAAGCAAATACATTAGTGACTTTTAAATCACTTCTCACAACCGTCTATTTTAGGATCGCTTTTACTTGATTATTTATTTTTACTCATCCATCTTGATGCCTCTTTTGCTGATCTCATAACCCAGGAACTTGACAGAAGATTGATGGAAGAGACATTTTTCTTCCTTCAGGAACAGGTGGAATTCATGCAAGTGTTGGAGGACCTCCGAGATGTGCTGGCCAAAGTCTGGCCATTGTCCGGGAGCACACTAACGAGCACAAACCGGTGGAGGTACTCCTGCAGCATGAAATCCTGGAATATGAAGGGGGCGTTGACCAGGCCATACGGCATCACGCAGCACTCATAGTGGCCAGTAGGGGTCTCAAACGCTTGTCCCTCTCATGTATCCGGATGAGGTTATAAGCACTCCTAAGGTCCTGCTTCACCTCAATTTTATGGTGATCTTGTTAAGGGACTGGTAGTCGATGCAAGGACTCCAGCTCCCCTCTTTCTTAGCCACAAAAAAGAAGCTTGAGGCAGCAGGGGAAGTAGAGGGTTGGATGTAACCTTGATCGAGGGCCTCCTGGATGTACTCCTCCATGGCCTTCTGTTCAGGAATGGAAAGTGGATATCTCTTGCCATTGGACACTGGCTCACCCGGTAGGAGGTTGATCGTGCAGTCCCATGGTCTGTGTGGTGGTAACTAGGAGGCTCATTTGTGGCAGAATATGTCTCTATAGGGGGAGTAACACTCAGGGATGTCAACACGCTGCTGTTCAACCAGGCTTTTGATGGAAGTGGAATTCATAGTACTTGACTGTTAGAGACATGGTGAGAGGTAGGTCAGGGAAGCAGTCGGGAAAACAATGATTGCCCCACTTCAGGACTCCTCCCTTTGTCCAGAATAGTACTGGGTGATGTTATATGAGCCAAGGACACCCTAGTATGCTGTCAGCGGTGGACTTCTCCAGAACCAGAAAGTTAGAGGCAGTAAGACAGATTATAGACAATCGGGACATGGAGAAATAATATGTCCCTTAGCACCACAGTATAAGCAGAGACCCTGGGTCAGCTGTCTTTGCCGCTCAGTTGTTGTTAGTCGAGCAGATTTGATTTGCATGGGTTCAGATGCTGGTTCTGGAGAGCTGACATACTCTGGCTGGCAAGGTGGGAATGAGGACTGCTGACCCTCTCTGTGTTCCATACATCCCTGCACACAATAAGCTACTCAAAAGGATAGTTTGATAAACTTCTTGAGACTAATGACATAATCGTATGCAGCGAGATGCAGCCACAAGTTAGACTACAATCCCTGCCGATTGGTGGTCAGGAGCGAGTGATCGTTCCAAATAAGGTTTAAAGTTTTGTGCAACAGAATTATTATTAACCTCGATTTAATCGAGATTTAAGATTAAGAAAAGACACCCCAGGTGAATAGGGTAAAACTAATAGATATCACCATACTTTCCCAGTTGATTGATTACATTAAGAATTGCAAACATTTTTTGTATTACAAGTTTTCTGAAATGTTATGTTTAAATATGCAAGTGAGGCATTATCTAATTAAATATGCACCAATTTGCATAAATGTATGGAACAAAAAACTGAACATTGGATGAAGTCAGGTTTAAAATTCTTGTTTATTATTATTTATTTATTTTTACATATTTGTGTCAAAGGTTTTTACAGAGGGTTTTTTGGATATCTCTTTTTTATCACTCCATAAATCATAAAATACTGTCAACAGCCAGAAAAAAAAAATTATAATAATTTTCACCATTTTTTTTAGGAATAAAATGTATAAAATCAGGCAAAAAATGAACGAACCCCCTCTGTAAAAAACATTCAGAATGTAGATAGGAATACAATTGTAAAGTTTGGTGTAAGTGCTGCGGAAGTGAACATTTCTGGCTCAGTGTAGGAGAAAAAAAAAAAAACATTTTTTTTGAGAAAACAGCCTTTAAAGATATATACTGTGAAATCTAAAGACGTAAATACATACAGTGCTATAAAAGATACACTTAAAAGTGTATTTTGGATGTTTTCTTTCCACTGGTCTTGAAAAAAATAAAAATTATGAAAAGCCCAAAATCTCAAAATTGATAGATGCATCAAAAAACAATGTTTTTGCTAGTGTCTTATTGGTTCAAACCACCCTTGGAATTTACACTGCTATATATTTTATTAAAAATATGAATCATAATACAGTCTTATCATAAACATTAATTTCCCAAATTGTTCATTTTAAAACAAGTTTGACTATGAAGACATTTTAATTGATAAAACAAAAGATACTGTTCAAAATAAAGACAAAATTTGTAGTTGTGATTTCTTAATGGATCATTTCCATAGTTAATGTGAATAACTACATACTGTGTGAACTTCAGGAGAACTGATTTCATACAGTACATCCACTAAAAATCACCAAAACACCAGCTGATTAAAAGACATTGAACAAAATGACTCAGAAAAGTGAAGTTAGTTCTCAGCAAAGTTGATTCACCATTTGTTTTTAATGCACGTTTGATATTTTGTTATCTTATTCAATCTCTTTCATACACTTTCAAGATTGTCTAAACATTTTTAGGCCACTGTAAAGATTCTCAAATCTCAAATAAAACAAATGACATAAACAGAAATGCAAATAAATATACAGTTTGTTTAATAAAAAAATTTAGCTAAATAAAAATCAAAATTTTGTTGGCACAATCTTTACAATAATAACTTTACAAGTAAAGTATTCCTTCATTTGCTTTACAAACTTCTGGTCTCGGACCCCATAAATCAAAGGACTTAGTAATCTTGGTATAATATTTGTGATAAGATAATTAAAGAAAGTGATCTTAGTTCTGTGAAAAGGAACGAAAGGAGTGACAATCATATCCAAAACAGGAGCGATATAGGAAAGCATACAAAGAAGTAACTGGACACCGTGCAACAGTATAGTACTCTGAGCCTTATTAGCTGAACCCTTTGAAACTGCCTTTCTGGCAGTGAACAGGACTCTGCAATAAGTATAAATGAGAATTATCCACACCAAAGACATATAGATGACTTGTGAAGCAGTGGTGCGATCCTTGTGGGCTTTATAAGGGAACAAACTGAATGGATAGCAAAGTACAAGAGACCTGAAGGAAGATATGGGCTGAACTGAAAATAAAATAATGATATCTGACAGAGAAGGTATAGCTCCTAAAACCCATAGCAAGCATAAAAAGATGTAGGTCCTTTGTGGAGTGCAAATCTGAGAGTGATGCAGTGGTTTACAGATCGCAATAAACCGTTCTATGGCCATGCCAGCCAGATTCAAAGGAGTGATCATAAAGGTGGTTGCACCAAGAACCACCAATATGCAACACACTGAAGCATTTACAAGTGGTGAAGCATAGGACAACACATATAAAGTCACTGATAGAAATATCATGAGCATGTCATTGATTACCAGGTGAATGTATAAAATGTATCTGGAGTCTCTTGAAAACATTGGACTGGAGAAGAAAGTCACTACTAACATTCCGTTAATGACATTAATGATAAGAGCAAGGCAAACAATCACAATGTTTTTAGCAAGAGCTTCTTCATAACTATCCACAATCCAGATCGTTGAGTTCATTTTCCTGTTCTTAATGAGGAAGGATCTGGATCAGAAAGAGGAGAAAGTGTTTAAGAAGTTTCCAATTCTTGCCTATTCCTTTTAAAGAAGTCTTGTAGATAGCCTTACCTCGTAGTAGAAGAACCGGTTCTGGATTGTGGGCAGTCTGAAGCTCACATGAGTTTTAATCATACAGTTATACTTAATGTGCTCATGTGTTATTTATGGCTTGTGGAAAGGGCAGAGATTATGAATATTAAGTATGTTGGTCATTGCATCACTGTAAATTTGCCTATTCAAACATTTGCTGTTACTTTCATGACAGTGGAATATTTGCAATGAAAAGTAACACAAAGAATATTTTAATTAACTGACAAATACACTGCAGTTTGTCTGAAGCTTCTCCATTCATTATATATTTTATTAATTTTCCTTTTATTGTCTAGTTTGTGGTAGTTTTTCAGAGTCTTTGCTCTGCATTGCAAAATATGACAACAATTCATAATGATAAGTTAGTAAATATTGCACTCTGAGCATTGCCACAACAAGCACTATACCATCATTATCATAGACATTCTACTGTCTACTTTCTGCACAATTATTGCCATAATCAGATCTAGTGAATAACCATACAAATTAGTAACCTTACTAATATTTTAATAATACTATTGATTTTCAAGAAACAGTGCTGTTAAACTCTCTCTACACACACACACATCCTGTGTGGATGCTTAAGCCGTAGTCACAATAGACTATGAGCGTGCAAAATTTCTATGGACACTGCAATGGTCATGATGTGATGTCATGTCAAATTCAACATCTAAATCCAAAAAATATACAATCTACTACACTTTACTGCAAAAAGAGCCCTCTCCTCGGACAGCAAGCCAAATACGTGTACTCTTTAATCTGATTATTTGTAAGTGTGAACTAGTGAATCAAAGATTGTGTGCGTGAATGTGTTCCTGGAATATACAAAACCGATTCCAAAAAAGTTGGGACACTGTACAAATTGTGAATAAAAAAGGAATGCAATAATTTACAAATCTCATAAACTTATATTTTATTCACAATAGAATATAGATAACATATCAAATGTTGAAAGTGAGACGTTTTGAAATGTCATGCCAAATATTGTCTCATTTTGGATTTCATGAGAGCTACACATTCCAAAAAAGTTGGGACAGGTAGCAATAAGAGGCCGGAAAAGTTAAATGTACATATAAGGAACAGCTGGAGGACCAATTTGCAACTTATTAGGTCAATTGGCAACATGATTGGGTATAAAAAGAGCCTCTCAGAGTGGCAGTGTCTCTCAGAAGTCAAGATGGGCAGACGATCACCAATGCTGCGGCGAAAAATAGTGGAGCAAAATCAGAAAGGAGTTTCTCAGAGAAAAACTGCAAAGAGTTTGAAGTTATCATCATCTACAGTGCATAATATCATCCAAAGATTCAGAATATCTGGAACAATCTCTGTGCGTAAGGGTCAAGGCCGGAAAACCGCACTGGATGCCCGTGATCTTCGGGCCCTTAGACGGCACTGCATCACATACAGGAATGCTACTGTAATGGAAATCACAACATAGACTCAGGAATACTTCACTGCAAAAAATGCTGTTCTTACTTAGAGTTTTTGTCTTGTTTCTAGTCAAAATATCTTAAAGTTCTTAAATCAAGAAGAATTTTCTTGACAAGTAAAAATTATTTTCTTGTTTTTAGGAAAAATAAGTCAAAATTAAGTGAGTTTTTCCTTAAAACAAGCAAAATAATCTGCCAATGGGGTAAGCAAAATAATCTTATATCAAACCAAAAATAAGATAAATAATCTTGTTTTCAGTTTGAAATAAGATTATTTTGCTTACCCCATTGGCAGATTATTTTGCTTGTTTTAAGGAAAAACTCACTTAATTTTNGATGGTATGGGGTTGCATGAGTGCATGTGGCATGGGCAGCTTACACATCTGGAAAGGCACCATCAATGCTGAAAGGTATATCCAAGTTCTAGAACAACATATGCTCCCATCCAGACGTCGTCTCTTTCAGGGAAGACCTTGCATTTTCCAACATGACAATGCCAGACCACATACTGCAACAATTACAACATCATGGCTGCGTAGAAGAAGGATCCGGGTACTGAAATGGCCAGCCTGCAGTCCAGATCTTTCACCCATTGAAAACATTTGCCGCATCATAAAGAGGAAGATGCGACAAAGAAGACCTAAAACAGTTGAGCAACTAGAAGCCTGTATTAGATAAGAATGGGACAGCATTCCTATTCCTAAACTTGAGCAACTTGTCTCCTCAGTCCCCAGACATTTGTAGACTGTTATAAAAAGAAGAGGGGATGCCACACAGTGGTAAACATGGCCTTGTCCCAACTTTTTTGAGATGTGTTGATTCCATGAAATTTAAAATCAACTTATTTTTCCCTTAAAATGATACATTTAAACATCATCATTGCATTCTGTTTTTATTCACAATTTGTACAGTGTCCCAACTTTTTTGGAATCGGGTTTGTACCTTATATCTGATGCATTAGTATTGCAGTGCTGCTAGGTACCCAGCATGCATTGTGGATGGTACCAAACTGACCTGAGTTACTCTGCAATATGGACAAAATTGGTTCAAATTGTTGTTGTAAGCATTATATTGGTTGGAGCTATTTACTTTTTGCATGTTACTTTGTGGCTTTACCCTCTTCTAACTGTGATCTATGATAGTAACCAGGAGTGACTGCCATTTTTATACACAAGTAAATGACATTTGAATGATGTAAAAAAAAAAAAAAATAATAATATTCAAATTAAATCTACGCAGTATAGGTTTTTATTTCAACACAAATTATGTTTTAGTGCTGTGCTCATCTATACAACCTACTGTACTATAATGTAACTGCATTGATAAAACTTTCATAATCTTTGTATTTACACTCGAATTTCTATTCATTGCTAACTGCAAAATTAACTGATACAAAAAACAGCACTTTGAGGTGGTTGTCATTTGTACTTGAACTTCTTAGGGTTACCACATGGGGTCAGCATATCTTGTCTGAATGATACCTGTTTGGGGTTGCTGTGATTAAGATTTGCCTGTTTTGTAATTGTGACATCTCAACCCTGAAGCAGACTTCTTCCTTGTAAATGTATTCATCCAACATATTGTATTAAAGCAGAAAACAGAGAGTCGTAAGGGGAAAAATATATTAACATGAACAAGAAAAATATATTTCGATCACCTTTTGGGATATTCTAACACAAATAAATATAATGCAATCTGGACCTAAACAGACCTAAACACCATACTGAATGACAAATTTAGAGGGGTAATATTTGGTAATATTAAAAAAAAAAGGTTGTCTACACTTTATTTTGCACTATTATTTTGTTTTGTTGATAAAATATTGCGTTTACTACAGAAGCATAATTGTAGTTTTACTTTGTCTAACATATCTTTGGATATTTTCATTGTACACAGCTAAACTGAAACATTTTGGTAATACAAACAACTGTACAGGAAAACTACACAAGATTTAGTGTTTTGGGGCACTGTACAGTTAATTATGGTACGCCTGCTCAGAATTATTTACTGTTTTAATATACTTAATTTACATTTCTTTACTTAAACATTACTTACATTTCTTTACTTTCAGATAGTCACTAGTCATTTTAAAAATCATGGAAAACAAAGTATTGTTGACAGTTAAAGAACACTGTTAAGTTATGGCATAACAACATGGCAGTACATGTTCTTAGGTTTAACATTTACATCAGAGTTGCAAAAAATTAATCTAGTACACTTACTAGAAGCATGAAGAATTAAGTATACTTTATCAACAATTGTGATGCATTTTTATGAAACATCTAATGATGTTGCCCTTTTTTGCTCATTGTTTGATTGATTCAACTTTTACAAAGAATAATCTGCATGAAAAAAGTGCCTTCATGTGTTTGTAAAAATGCTTATCGCGAACACCATAAATCAGGGGAGTAAGCAGTCGTGGCAATATATTTGTTAGAAGATAATTTAAAAAGGTTAGTCTTGCCCGATCAACTGGTGCAAGTGGGACAAACATCTTGTCTATGACAGCAGTAATGTAGGACAACATACAGAGCAGAAGCTGTGCTCCATGTAACAGGATGGTGTTTTGGGCCTTTTTTGCTGAGGATTTATCAGTGGTGGCCCTTCTGGCCGCAATCAGCACTCGACAATACGTGAATACAAGAATTACCCACACAACAGATGAGTAAAGGCCATTCATAAATCGGGACTGTACTTCATGGTATGGTGAGCTGTACAGAATTGATGCACCACAAGAAGACGCTGTTGAAAAAATAGATAAAGGACGAACAATTGAAAGGAGAATTAAGTCAGCCAATCCAGGGATAACTCCTACTCCCCATATCAGAGACATAAGGATGTACGTCCTGCGCACTGTGCAAATCTGATGGTGATGCAGTGGTTTGCAGATGGCGATGTAACGTTCAATGGCCATACCGGCCAAAGTCAGAGGAGTGTTCTTATGAGTTGTTGAGGCTATTATTAGCAGTATAACACAGAAAGGGAGAGGTACATTTTGCCATAAATAAGCCATCACAGAAAGAATTACACTGATAAAAACCATGAGCATATCATTGATAACCAAGTGAATATATAATATGTATCTTGGATCGTTGTAGAAAATTGAACTCCTAAAAAATGTCAATACAAATACTCCATTTATGAATAGAATTATGACAGCAAGAAGAACAACAGTGAAATTTTTTGCAAAAGCATCAGAATATCTTTCTTGGACACTATATAGATACATCGTAGAGTTCATTGTCCTTGTTCACTGGTGGTTTTTAAAATTTTTAACTGTTGTTGTTCTTTTCCTTCCAACGATCTTGATGGCTGTCAAAAGTACATTCAGCTGCAATAAGATCGTATAAGATGTTTATTTAATCTGATATAGAAATGAAAAAGGGATAAATATATAGTAGGTTACAATTGTAAGCGATAGAAAGCATAATAAAAAAAAAAAACAAAGACAACTTACCTTTTCAATTTGCTTAGTAAATAGTTTTGGCTCCACAGACCAGTTTATATACACATTTCAGCGAGGGAGGATGAAAAAGGAGCACAAGAGAGAAGGGAGGGAGGGAGGGAAAGAGAGAAAAATATTATTTCTGTCATGGCAACTCTCGTGAGTGTTTGGCACGGTATTGGCATGGTATATGGTATTCATGTTGAGGAAATTTTCACACCGGTAAATAAAATAGTGACAACTCCGATATTACCGATAACTTTCGCAATCATGCGCACTCTGTGTATAGGGAGCGGCAGTACTGACCACACATTTTACAAAATAAGATATTTGTCAGTGATGCTCAGGATCTGTTGCGCACCAAATCCTCCGCCATCATCTTGTTAGTCATCATCTGAGCCACAGTGGACAAGTAATCGTGTACGACCAAACAGCGTAACACTGGTAACACTGACTACTGCAGCAAGCCTGCTGCTCCACTACAGGACTTGCTACTGCCAATACATACACAGCTGTGAGCAAGTAAGAGATGCTGCTGCTGTACAATATATATTACATGAATTACCCGTAGCAGATCAATACAGGTGGAGCGAGGGAAGGTGGAGGATTTCTGAAAGAGCGCTGCAAATTGCTACTGCAAACTGCTACAGCAAACGCTGACCAAATATTTGAAAGTTGAGCAGCAAGCTCATTGGCTAATGATGCAACAATAACCAATCAGCTGTGCCCTGTAGAGAATGATGTGATTGCTAGCAGATTGAGTTAAGGGAGTTTCATGACCGAACTTTGTATTTCTGTCATGACTACTCTTGGAGTGTTTGGCATGGTAATGGATAAAAATAAAAATAAAAAACACAGAAAGTACTGGAAAGATTCAACAATACTGTTTTTAAATTCTTCAATATTGCATACATAGAGGTGTCTAAAATGGATGCACACTTGTTACCAGAACAGCTATAAAGAACTGAACTTGGATGAGAGTAGAGCACTATTATTATCCGTTATCAATAGAGACCCCGTTATCGGTTTCAAAGTAGCCACATACTAACCAGTCATGTTAAAGTAAAGTAATAATGTTTGTATGTACTATAGACAGTATCTCACAGAAGTGAGTACACCCCTCAAATTTTTGTAAATGTTTTATTATATATATTCATGTGACAACACTGAAGAAATGACACTTTGCTAAAGTTAAAAGTAGTGAGAGTACAGCTTGTATAACAGTATAAATTTGCTGTCCCCTCAAAATAACTCAACACATAGCCATTAATGTCTAAACCACTGGCCACAAAAGTGAGTACACCTCTAAGTAAAAATGTCCAAATTGGGCCCAATTAGCCATTTTCTCTCCCTGGTGTCATGTGACTCATTAGTGTTACAAGGTCTCAGGTGTGAATGGGGAGCAGGTGTGTTAAATTTAAATCACTCTCTCATACTGGCCACTGGAAGTTCAGCATGACACCTCATGGCAAAGAACTCTCTGAGGATCTGAAAAAAAGAATTGTTGCTCTACATAAAGATGGCGTAGGCTATAAGAAGATTGCCAAGACCCTGACACTGAGCTGCAGCACGGTGGCCAAAACCATACAGCGGTTTAACAGGACAAGTTCCATTCAGAACAGGCCTCGCCATGGTCGACCAAAGAAGTTGAGTGCATGTGCTCAGCGTCATATCCAGAGGTTGTGTTTGGAAAATAGACATATGAGTGCTGCCAGCATTACTGCAGAGATTGAAAGGGTAAGGGGTAAGGGGTCAGCCTGTCAGTGCTCAGACCATACGCCGCACACTGCATCAAATTGGTCTGCATGGCTGTCATCCCAGAAGGAAGCCTCTTCTAAAGATGATGCACAAGAAAGCCCACAAACAGTTTGCTGAAGACAAGCAGACTAAGAATATGGATAACTGGAACCATGTCCTGTGGTCTGATGAGACCAAGATAAACTTATTTGGTTCAGATGGTGTCAAGCGTGTGTGGCGGCAACCAGGTGAGGAGTACAAAGACAAGTGTGTCTTACCTACAGTCAAGCATGGTGGTGGGAGTGTCATGGTCTGGGGCTGCATGAGTGCTGCTGGCACTGGGGAGCTACAGTTCATTGAGGGAACCATGAATGCCAACATGTACTGTGACATACTGAAGCAGAGCATGATCCCCTCCCTTCGGAGACTGGGCCACAGGGCAGTATTCCAACATGATAACGACCCCAAACACACCTCCAAGATGATCACTGCCTTGCTAAAGAAGCTGAGGGTAAAGGTGATGGACTGGCCAAGCATGTCTCCAGACCTAAACCCTATTGAGCATCTGTGGGGCATCCTCAAACGGAAGGTGGAGGAGTGCAAGGTCTCTAACATCCACCAGCTCCGTGATGTCGTCATGGAGGAGTGGAAGAGGACTCCAGTGGCAACCTGTGAAGCTCTGGTGAACTCCATGCCCAAGAGGATTAAGACAGTGCTGGAAAATAATGGTGGCCAAACAAAATATTGACACTTTGGGCCCAATTTGGACATTTTCACTTAGGGGTGTACTCACTTTTGTGGCCATCGGTTTATACATTAGTGGCTGTGTGTTGAGTTATTTTGAGGGGACAGCAAATTTACACTGTTATACAAGCTGTACACTCACTACTTCACATTGTAGCAAAGTGTAATTTCTTCAGTGTTGTCACATGAAAATATATAATAAAATATTTACAAAAATGTGAGGAGTGTAATCACTTCTGTGAGATACCGTAACTGCCTAAACAGAATGTTTTGCACACAATTTTTAACATTACTGAAAGTTCATGGGTAACTGTGCTAGCTGCGATAGCGCAAGTGTTAGATGTGACGAAATGATTAAATACACAGATCGCAAAATGCGGTAATACTGGCTTAATGCCAGATATAGTTGCAACACATACAGAAACCTTCAGCGTTAAACATAGAATCATGATATGCGTCGTCAATAACTTAAACTTGCACTAAAGGATGCTGCACGTGAGTGGAAACACTACAAACTCCACTTGCGTAAAATACACCACTTACGTTTGAATCGTATCTGCGTCAAACCCTATAATGCGTGTTTCCTATAACCCAATACATTAATGAGATAAATTATGGACAATAAGACAAGCATAAAGAATTCACAATGGCTATAGTGAGTAGACATGTATTACCCGCCACAGTTAATTTCACCTGCATTTGGGTGTTATCATGGGTGTTAATTTCAAACCCTAGTTGGTTGTTGTAGCACCTATGTATCACGGTAGATCGGAAATGAAATGTCCCACGAGCAACGCTAAAAGGTTTATTTTATCGCATTTTAAAATAATGTACCACATACACTAACCATACCATAAACCTAACCTAACCCAATAGTGTAAACAAAAGTAAACGTGAGAAAAATAGCATTTGCTTTTACAAATCTTTGAGCTTTTTTATCGTGACTCAGATATCGTACACGAGCGTTCTGCATCACAAGGGCAATGCTGTACCAAGTGACCTACCGAGCTTATTATAGAAGCCAGACATATGAAACTGGTTATGTGATGCAAATGTCAAAATGTATTAGTTTAAAAATCTTAAGTCTTTATTAATCAATAATTTACCCCTGTAATCATAATAACCACACTCTACCAGCTGAGCTACAGGCTTAATGCCATACACTAAAACAAAGAATTTTACGTACAGTATTTAAGCATTAACAAAGATGGATATTATCAGTAAATTGGTCAATCTAAAATGCAGAATAAAAAAAAGAAAACAAACTAGCAAAAGTCCTTTTTTTGCTCATTCTTTGGTTGTGTCAACACTTACAATAGGTAATTTACATGAAAAAAGTCTCTTAATATGATTATAAAAATGTTTATCCCGAACACCATAAATCAGTGGTGTAAGAAGTCTTGGTACAATGTTTGTAATAAGATTTTTTGCTCATTGTTTGATTGATTCAACTTTTACAAAGAATAATCTGCATGAAAAAAGTGCCTTCATGCGTTTGTAAAAATGCTTATCGCGAACACCATAAATCAGGGGAGTAAGCAGTCGTGGCAATATATTTGTTAGAAGATAATTTAAAAAGGTTAGTCTTGCCCGATCAACTGGTGCAAGTGGGACAAACATCTTGTCTACGACAGCAGTAATGTAGGACAACATACAGAGCAGAAGCTGTGCTCCATGTAACAGGATGGTGTTTTGGGCCTTTTTTGCTGAGGATTTATCAGTGGAGGCCCTTCTGGCCGCAATCAGCACTCGACAATACGTGAATACAAGAATTACCCACACAACAGATGTATAAAGCCCATTCATAAATTTGGTTAGTTCTCCATTATACACTGTGTTATAAAGAACTGCCGAACTACAGAAAGTACTTGTTGTTAAGATAGATAAAGGACGAACAATTGAAAGGAGAATCAAGTCAGCCAATCCAGGGATAACTCCTACTCCCCATATCAGAGTGATAAGGATGTAGGTCCTGCGCACTGTGCAAATCTGATGGTGATGCAGTGGTTTGCAGATGGCGATGTAACGCTCAACGGCCATACCGGCCAAAGTCAGAGGAGTGTTCTTATGAGCTGTCGCTGCTATTATTAGCAGTGTAACACAGAATGGAAGAGGTACAGTTTGCCATGCAAAAGTCATCACAAAAAGAATTACACTGAAGCAAACCATGAGCATATCATTGATAACCAAGTGAATATATAAAATATATCTCGGATCATTGTAGAAAATTGAACTCCTAAAAAATATGAATACAAACACTCCATTAATGGAGATAATTATGACAGCAAGCAAAACGATGGTAAAATTTTTTGCAAAAGCATCTGCATATCTTTCCTGTAGATTATATAAAAGCATTGTAGAGTTCATTGTGCTTTTGCACTGGTGTCAAATGCAGTTTAATGCAAGTTAAAATCCTTTTTTCTTTTGAAGTAAGATTTTTGACTCTTGTTGTTGTCGCTCTTCTTTTCCTTAAAAAGATCTTGATGGCTGTCCAAAGAACATCAAGTTGAAATCCGATCTTCTTTATCCTGAAGATTTGAAATGAAAATTAAATGAGAAACATTTAGCGGGTTAACAATTATACGAGGAACATAAAATTAAACACATTGCTGAAAGAGTGAACAACTCACCTTCTCAGTTTGCTTAGTAAATTGTTTTGCTCCAGATGTAAACGGACAAGTTTATATGCTCATTTAAGATGTAAAAGAGGGGGGTGAAAAAAAAGCATGAGAGAGAAAGGGAGGGAGGCAGAAAGAATGCATGGTGCAAGCACTTTTGATAGCTCCAGGGCTTTCATGAAAACTACTGATTATACTTCCGCATTTAGCCACATTTACATGTACACTTTTTTGTCGTTCCAATTGAAAGATTCGGTGGACTGTTTACATGAGACATGATCTAATTCGCTAAGGTGTTTACATGTGCCGGCGCTTTCAATCGGAATGACTTTGTGACATGCGCACATTAGCTTATGTCCTGTTTGCCGCCTTTTATTCCCGTCAACATGGAGTTCCATTATTTCTTATGTGTGCTATTTTTTTAATGTAAAGTGTTGCTCTTAATCAAGCAACAGCGTGAATTTGAATTACTGCTGGAAGGTATGAGGATTTAATAAATGTGTTGTTTCAGTTTTACTCCAGTTTGATTTTGCCACCGCCTTTGTGCATTCTGACGACCCCTGGCCTCTTGACGTGATGACATAGACACAAAGTAATCGGTTTAACATGTTTACGTGGCAGAATTTTTATTTTGTTCGGTTTATAGAAAGGTTTATCCCATCGGTTCGCCATCATTCGGTTTTGGAATTTTTATTCCGATTGAGGTGTTTGTATGAGGCATTTTCATTCGGACTGGACTTTTAAGCCGATTACAATGCTCCATATAAACGCACCTATTGTGAGTGTTTATCACTGAAAATTGTATTGCTGCGCATCCCTGTGTGTGTAATAAGCATTACGCGTGTTATGCACCCACATATAGGTGCATATTACTAACGCACTCTTTAAATAACAAAACAAATATTGCGCCATTGGGTTTAGACCAGGTTTCAGTTGGTCAATGGCACAGTCTATTTCAGTTGCCTCAATATAGTAACGAGCCAGCAATGCGCCTGAACACACCTCGTTTTCAGACCAGCATGCCCATGGTCGCACAAATGGGCGCAAATGCATTTGCTATTTAAACAACGTGCTGCAGGACGTAAAAATGATAATCTAACTGCGTCAGCCTGAAACTAGCAAAAAACACTTGCGTCGTGCCTGGCGCCATCATGTCAAAAGTTGTGCAAAACATTTAATGATTATTTAACAAGTCCTGTTGCCTTCAATTCATTGTTATTGATGGCTAAATAACAGTAATTTTATCAATTTGACAGAAAAGCTTGGCAGTATCTTTTTATTTACATTCATTCACTTTACACAATTTAATACAAAGTAAATTTCAGTGATTTGTAATTATTATTATCTGTGTTCCCAGGAAAGAAGACCTTTGGCATTGCTTGTGCCACACTCCACAATTGTAGTTATAGGAATTATGCCATATAGGATCAAGTCGAACCTTTGCATCAAGTGTTGCAAATCATTCATATAAGTGCAATACACTTACATTTACAGTTTATAACTTTTTAATGAAGAGTTTGGTTCCAAAATGCGATAAACGGCTTTTTTTATTTTTTTTTATTGAGTTTCCGCCAAAATCAGTAGCTATTGTATCTGGTCGGTATCGAAAAGTCAGTTATTAATTTTGCGCAAAATGCGATTTCTGTTGTGTAATTCTGTCATCTTTCCAAAACATGACAAACGCCAGTCTCCCTTCTCTGCAGAATGCGATATATCTGCTCAACCAATCACAGTGCACCATTCCACGCATTGTAAACAGTAATGGTGGCGCTGATAAGTATTCATACACAGTGCAGATCATAATCAGCGAGCATGTTTTTAAATAAAGATTAAGGAAGCTTGGTGGTGGTGACGTTGATCCGCGACCATGGTGTGCTGTAGTCTGTTTATAGCCTACCGTTAACTTTTTATATCTGATGACTTTATTTAGGCTTCAAAATGTATACATTTTGTGTTAACTTGTAAAGATTATCTTGATAGACAAAATGTGTAAGTGTCATAACCCTTTGTTAAACACAGAGCTTATTTTTTTGCGATTTTCCAAAAGTCTATGGGAAAAATGCATAGGCTTTCGATCGAGGGAACCCGTGCGCCGCTAACTTCCGGGTTGGCCTACAAAAACACGTCATCCATGAGGTACTCTATTAACACGATTGCGACAAAATATGGTTTATGTGTGTTTTTCAAGCCATCTCAAGGTATTTATTGACAATTAAGTATATGAATAATGCAACCATTTTAATGTTTTTGAAAGAAGTCTCTTATGCTCACCAAGACTGCATTTAGACTACTTAATCAAAAAATACAGTAAAAACAGTAATATTGCAAAATATTATAACAAATAAAAATAGCTGTTTTCTGTGTGAATATACTTTAAAATGTAATTTATTCCTGTGATCAAAGCTGAATTTTTAGAATGATTTGATGATTTGCTTGTGGAAACCATGATAATTTTTTTCTGGATTCTTTGATGAATAGAAAGTTCAATGAACAGAATTTATTTGCATTTATTGTCACTGTCACTTTTACTCACATTTTTACTCAAATTAATCAAAATGGATTTATAGCGTTTTGGAACCAAACTCTTCAAATATATCTCTATTAATGTATATTATAACCACAGCTTGTTATAAACAATATATTGATGCTTTTTTTATTTCATAATTTATGATTGCACTAAAAATATATTACCAATGAGGTCTAAAATTCAAGAACTTCTTAAAAAATTTGCATTGTTTTTCAGCAGAGAGTAAATGAAGAAGGGAAAAAAGGCAAGATTGAGAGGCATTTTTTTGCTCATTGTTTGGTTGATTCATCCCTTACAATTAGTCATTTACATGCAAAATGCTCCATCATGTGATTGTAAAAAAGTCTCGAACACCATAAATCAGTGGGGTAAGCAGTCGTGGTAATAAGTTTGTTATAAGATAATTAATAAAGGGCACTTTTGTCCGATCAGCTAGGAAAAATTTAGCAGAAATCTTGTCTATGAGCAATGTAGGACAGCATACAGAGCAGAAGCTGTGCTCCAAGTAACAGGATGGTGCTCTGGGCCTTTTTTGCTGAAGTTTTATCAGCGGAGACCCTTCTGGCCGCAATCAGCACTTGACAATACGTGAATACAAGAATTACCCACACAACATATGAATAAAGCCCATACATAACTTTGCTCAGTTCTTCATGGTATGGTGTGTTATACACCTTTGTTGAGCTACAAACAATACCTGTTGTAAAGATAGATAAAGGACCCACAATTAAAATAACAATCAAGTCAGTCAATCTAGGGATAACTCCTACTCCCCATATCAGAGACATAAGGATGTACGTCCTGCGCACTGTGCAAATCTGATGGTGATGCAGTGGTTTGCTGATGGCGATGTAACATTCAACGGCCATACCGGCCAAAGTCAGAGGAGTGTTCTTATGAGTTGTTGAGGCTATTATTAGCAGTATAACACAGAAAGGGAGAGGTACATTTTGCCATAAATAAGCCATCACAGAAAGAATTACACTGAGACCATAAGCATATCATTGATAACCAAGTGAATATATAATATATATCTCAGATCATTGTAGAAAATTTAACTCCTAAAGAATGTAAACACAAACACTCCGTTGATCGAGTTAATTGTGATCCCAAAAGGAACAAGGACCAAATTTCTAACAAAAGCATCCAGAAATTTGTCTTGAGCACTATTTTGAAGCATTGTATAGTTCATTGTCCTTGTGCATTTGATACAATTCAGTGACGCAAAATCCTATTAGGATTTTTTTTCTTCTTCTTTTGTTGTGGCTCGTTTTCCCTGTAAGATATCAATGAGAGTTGATATCTCAAAGATTTTTTTTATGTGTCACCTGATATAGAAATACAAAGGATATGCTTTTTGTAGAGCATGCAATACAGATCTGTTATTGTAAATCTAAGTAAAGAAACAGTTTGCTTAATTCAGTGTACTTCACTCCAGAAGTGAACTGACCAGTTTATATACACATCTGAAAAGAGTAAAAAGTGAGGGAGGGGCGGAAGGTGGAGAGACAGTGAGTGAGCAAGCGATTTTGGTGTGCCCTGATTTTTTTATCTTTTTTTCTTACTATGGTTTACTATGGCAACTGTACCATATTAATAAAACTGATGAACAATCTACACTTCAATATGAAGCCACTTATGTTTGGGTTTAAATTTCCTAAGGTAAATGAGAAAAAAAAATTATATGAGAGAAGAATTAAGCATATTATTCTTATTATCAATTGTTTTTCAAACAGATTATCAATAAACATTTTGGGAAAATGTGAGTCTTCACAGCACAGTGGCCTATGATATTTTACAAGAAAGATACTTTTTGTCCTGTGTAAAGGACACATATATCTGAAACTTTGACAAGTTTATATTTTGTCAAGTTAGGTATTTCTGTACTATAATGTTTGCACCATAATGTTGGGAAGGCATATTGTATGCAAACTGTGTATTTAATCAGGCTATTAAGACATATGTATACAGTGTGCATCCAAGAATAAAATATATAAAAAATGTTTTTAGACATTTTTAATTTATGTTTTAAGTGTTACAGGGAAGAAAATTGCCCTGAAACATATTGCTTTGCAAATGAAAACATAATTCCTGACATCCCTTTACGGAGGCCATACAATAAATTATGAATAAACACATTTTTATGTATCCAAAAAAAAAAGAAAGAAAAAAGATACTGAGATAGCCTACAGTAAAATTAAAAATAAAGCCACTCAGATGTAATTTCAGATGTAAATTTTTTTTGAGAGACAATCATTGTTTATTTGTAAAATGTACAACAGTCTTTTAAATGCTACAAACATGATTTTTAATATTAACACTTTTCACACTTTTTTCTAAATTCTACTTTGCCAAGAAATAATTACAAAATCAGAATGAGCACGAAAATGACTAAGAGAAAAGCACTTATTAAAAAAATATATATATTTTTTTGCTTAGACAGAATAAAAAAATAATAATTAATAATGATGCTTAAATGATGATACCTTTTTAGCTCACTGCTTGGTTGATTCAACTTTTACATTAAGTAACCTACACGAAAAAAGTCCTTTCATGTATTTCAAAAAATGTTTATCTCGAACACCATAAATAAGGGGGCTAAGTAGTCGTGGTAATAAGTTTGTAAGAAGATAATTAAAAAAGGTGATTTTTGACCGTAGAGAAGGTACAAGTTGGCCATAAATCTTGTCTATAACAGGAGTAATGTTGGACAGCATACAGAGCAGAAGCTGTACTCCATGTAACAGGATGGTGTTTTGGGCCTTTTTTGCTGAGGATTTATCAGTGGTGGCCCTTCTGGCCTCAATCAGCACTCAACAATACGTGAATACAAGAATTACCCACACAACAGATGTATAAATACCATGTGTAAGTTTGCTCTGGTCTTCATGGTATGGCGTGCTATACACATTAGTTGTACTACAGAGACTACTTGTTGTAAAAACAGATAAAGGACGAACAATTAAAAGAAGAATCAAGTCAGCCAATCCAGGTAAAACTCCTACACCCCATATCAGAGTGATAAGGATGTAGGTCCTGCGCACTGTGCAAATCTGGTGGTGATGAAGTGGTTTGCAGATGGCGATGTAACGCTCAACGGCCATACCGGCCAAAGTCAGAGGAGTGTTCTTATGAGTTGTTGAGGCTATTATTAGCAGTGTGACACAGAACGGGACAGGAACTTTTGGCCACGCATAAGCCATCACAAGAAGACTTACACTGAAAAAAACCAAGAGCATATCATTGATAACCATGTGAATATATAATATATATCTCGGATCATTGTAGAAAATTGAACTCTTGAAGAACGTGAAAACAAATATACCATTGATGCAGTTAACCATGACCCCGACAAGAACAGTGGTGAAATTTTTTGCAAAAGCTTCTGCATATCTGTCTTCTGTGGTGTACTGTAACATTGTAGAATTCATTATTCTTTTGCACTGGCATAAAGTTCTGTGAGTCTTATATGTGAAAATACTTTTTCTTGGATTTTTAGTTGTTGTTTTTTTTCCTCCAAATGATGTCCACAACTTTCTGAAGTCCATCAAGCAGTAAGATGAATATTTTCCATTTGTGTCATTTGATCTGAAAATAAAACAGATACACTTTTAACAGAATATTTAAGAGTGAGAAGCTTTTAGCAACAAATGAATTGCAAAATACAACATATTACATATATAAAAGTATGTGTTAATAAAAAAGAGCGCTTACCTTTTCACCTTGCATAGTCAACTGATTTGCCTCAAGATGTAAAAACTGACAGGTTTAAATACTTTAGATGAGGAAGAGGAGTCAGCAAGGGAGAAAGAAGGGAGTGGGGAGGGAGAGAGAGAGAGAGGGAGAAAGAGCGAGCGTGCTGGTAATATTGAGACAGGCATAAAACAGGAATACAGTGGAAATGATGGTGCCTCCTTTTCAGTTTTAATTAACTAGTTCACAAAGGTAGTTTCTTTAAATAATCTCAAATATTTAACAAACAATTTGATTGACAGTAGTGGCTCTTGAGGCAAATTGTTCAGAACGATTAGATCTAACATATGATATGAATATTGTGTGTATGTGTGAAACACAGTGCAATATATAAGCTGTAAAACACGATAGCGCCATTCCTTTCAAATTTCGCATGGACCTCGAGGGCCATTAGTCTAACGGGCAGTTCCAAACGGCCTCCGTTAACCTTGTCAATTTATGAGCGAGATCCAAGTCCACATGAATGGCTTGTTCAGGGCCCAAGCAAGAAAAACTCACTGTTCAGAGAGTCAAAGCTAGTCCACATCTAGTAAACGTTGCCAATGTCTTTAAGTTATTCTTGACTGAACTCATAAACACATCGCATTGTGTGAAAGAAAATTTTCTTGCTTGCACCGACTGAAAACACGCATGAGAAACACCATGAGACAGGAGAGACTCCCGGACAGTAGGCTACTGAACATTGGATGGGCATCTGTCAGGTCAGCGCTTAAGACCATCCCAGTCCTCAGCCCAGTGAAAACGCAGGCCTCATCACATGCTAGCCCGCAGGCCGCCCTTCCAGAGTCTCGTTTCAAGATGGTCATCGCCCTTCCAGAGTCTCTTCCCAAGATGGCCGCCATTCCAGAATCTTGTTCTATCATGGCCGCCATTCCAGAGTCTCGTCTCGTCATGGCAGCTAGAGGTCTTCACGGGTCAAAAAATTCGTACCCGAACCCGAAGAGACCCATAAATGTGCTACACGAAACCATCCCGGACCTGACTATTATTTTGAAAGTTGGACCCGGACCCGTTCAGAACCGAGAAATGCCATAAATGTACTACCCGGAACCAACGCGGACCCGTCTATTATTTGAAAGCTGGACCCGAACCTGGCCGGGAAGACACAGACCCGACTGGACCCGATCAGCACATAGGTATATTCCACAGCAAATGGCTATTAATAAGTCAATAAACAAAGTTGCAAAAATAAAACATTTTGTCTTACCTATAGTAGCCTTCTCCCTTGTACCTGACTGTGATGCACAATCCTCCTTGCCAAGAAAGTTCCATCCATGTTTTTCCTCTCTTGCTGATTGAAATGCTTAATTCACTCATTATTCCAGCTTTAAAAGTCCACTTGCTGTCACGATGACAAATGCGACTTTGCAGTTTTGCATTTTGTTGTATCTCAAGTCAACTCATATAATAAAATAATTCGACTGTTTGCCCTTTTGAACTATTGCTTGTTCAGTGACATGGCCGCTGACGTTAGCATTACTTATTTGCGATCATTTCTGTGCTCTCTGAGCTTAGTCTGACCAAAATTTTAGATATAACAAGACGGTTCATTCCTAAAAATAGGAGAAAGAAAGTGGGCTCGCTTGAGACTGCACATGCGCATTAGCTGGAGCAACCTAAAACATAAGCTTTTAATAGTATTTTTGAGCATCATAGAAAACATTCATGTGATAGTTCATCTCAGATTTTGTTGCTGATTTGAAATTTGTTATTTAAATGTGAGTGTGCAAGGCTGCAAGCAGTTTCTGAGATTTGAAGTATGTTTGCATTACTGTTGCACACAATAGGAATAGAAAAACTCGATGATCACCGTTCGCTTGCATTAACTCCGCCTGCTCTGCTTCTGATGGCTTCTTCCATTTGATTAGATTTATATATATTTAATATTTAAACAATAACATTAATATTGAATGGAACGAGTTGCCTCTCACAAATATACTAAACTGTATCTTGAAAATACAAAGCCATCCAACCCCAACGTCAAGTAAATAACTTCCTCAGTAAATGAATATTCGCGGGCAAAATATTCTTCTAGCTATCTTTGAAAACCCGTGCACATTCTCTTCTTCTTCTTCTTCTTGTGACGTTTATTGTTGGTGGGCAAGCCAACTTTTGGTGCATTACCGCCACCAACTGAACTGGAGTGTGAAGTGACAATGGGAAGGATTATATATCTATATCTGTATCTACATCCATATATACATATATATATATATATATANTTAATAGTATTTTTGAGCATCATAGAAAACATTCATGTGATAGTTCATCTCAGATTTTGTTGCTGATTTGAAATATGTTATTTAAATGTGAGTGTGCAAGGCTGCAAGCAGTTTCTGAGATTTGAAGTATGTTTGCATTACTGTTGCACACAATAGGAATAGAAAAACTCGATGATCACCGTTCGCTTGCATTAACTCCGCCTGCTCTGCTTCTGATGGCTGGGGTCGCTCGTGTGTGTTTTTTTCACCTTATTTCCCGGCTCATACTTTGCAAGTTACAAAACACGCACAGTTTAAATTTTGATCCAGTTACTCTTTTCCACCGGAGCTTCTTCCATTTGATTAGATTTATATATATTTAATATTTAAACAATAACATTAATATTGAATGGAACGAGTTGCCTCTCACAAACATACTAAACTGTATCTTGAAAATACAAAGCCATCCAACCCCAACGTCAAGTAAATAACTTCCTCAGTAAATGAATATTCGCGGGCAAAATATTCTTCTAGCTATCTTTGAAAACCCGTGCACATTCTCTTCTTCTTCTTCTTCTTGTGACTTTTATTGTTGGTGGGCAAGCCAACTTTTGGTGCATTACCGCCACCAACTGAACTGGAGTGTGAAGTGACAATGGGAAGGATTATGTATCTATATCTGTATCTACATCCATATATACATATATATATATATATATACATATACATACATACACATATAAATCTAAAAAAAAAAAAAAACTTATATTCTCCTGAAATTTCCTGTATCTATTATATATCTTATTATCATTCCACACATTCTCATTGCGCGCACACCATAACATACGTCAAACTGGCTGACGTCAGGAGTCTTTTAAAGTGCCAGTGTCAGTAATAATTCAACAGTAATTCTAACAATAAGATTCCATCAATAAAAAATCTAATGTTATAATGTATTCTAACGTAGAGGTTTCATGAACTAACAATGTACAATAATTTACAGCAATAATTACAGCATGTCTTAATACCCAAGTAGATGTCACCTATGTGCAAGACTTTTTTAAATGTACTTCATGGACTTTTTTGTAATAAATTTTATAGTGCTTTTCTTGTTTTGAAATTTGACAGTCCATTTATGTTAGACAGTTTAATTTACTGACCTCCATAATTATAAAACACTTTTCAGTCAAAACACATATAGTTTTTTGTAACAAATAAGGTTACTCCCTATGTTAACCAAGAGATTAAACAAATACAACACAGAAAATACAAACTACAAACATATGCTTAGGCTTTGTTAAGTTTATTTTCTATAAAGTACATGTGCTAATAAAAGCCACTGTTGACATTTGAATGAGTGATTTTGCACACATTTCAACAAAGTCCTGAAGAAACTTCAGAGAATTTATGGGTTATCCAGTCTAAACAAAGTATTTCAGATCTATATTATATCTCCTTTATTTTTTTTCACATGAGTAAAAAAAAAATCACTTATCAAATTTCACTTATTTAATATGACCAAATATCAAATATAAATATTAAATATGTTCTTTTCCTAGTTTACTTTACTGGCATAATCTGTGTCCTTCTTACTTGTTTGCAACAAAAATACACTTTGACACGTTCAACAAATTGTTTATCTCTCAACCCGTAGATCAGTGGGCTTAGTAACCTCGGTAGAACGTTTGACAACAAAAACAGAATAAACAGAATATTTGTTCGACTCTGAGGAAATAGATTTACAAGAGCTGTACCCATGAATGGGGTGATATAGGACATCATACACAGCAGAAGCTGAACTCCGTGCAGCAGTATCGTGTTCCGGGCCTTTCTAGCAGACACTTGATCTGCACTTGCAGCATTCGCTGCGGAAAAAACCTTGAAGTAGGTGACGATCAACGTAATCCATACAAACGACAAATACACAACATTCACCACGGTATCTTTGACTGTGTGTTGCCAAGTGTTATAAATGAACAACATGTGGCATAAAATGGCAGTCGAGAAAAAGCTTGCTGGTCGATTTGATAATGCGATGAATATATCACTCAGAGCTGGCGCTGCTGCTGCAGTCCATATGAAACAGATGAGCATGTAGGTCCTCCGAACTGTACATATTTGCGAGTGATGTAGTGGCTTGCAAATGGCAATGTAACGCTCTATGGCCATGCAGGCCAGATTTAGTGGAGAGTTCTTGGTGACTGTACTAAGAAAAAGTAGCACAACACAACAAACAGAGGCATTGAAGATGCGCAAAACATATGTTGCGACTTGTAAGCCCACAGAAACTGACAGCATAATCATGTCATTGATTACCAAATGGATGTATAAAATGTATCTTGGGTCACTGCAGAAAATGATATTTATTGAAGAAGACAATCACAAATGTTCCATTGATATAGTTGATGATTAGGCCGAGGACTACACTGATGAAGTTCTTGATGAACAGGTCATAAAACTGATCCACTGGAACGGTGCTGTTCATTGTTATGATCCTGTGACCTGCAATAGCTGAAGAATCCTAGTGGTTAAGGTACTTATCCACTTATGTAAGTACACTGACATATGTTATAAGGTCTCAGCACTCAATGTTAACAGTTCAGTTATCAGTATGATGTTCTACAATCTCACTTAAAGTATAGATTATACATAAGAATTATAAAAGCACAATTAATCATTTATATCTGAAGAGAAAAGACATTCACATTTTTTAAGACTGCGGTAAAACATTACAAACTTCAAAACAAAGAGTGCATAATCCTACCTGCTGTATTGCGATGGCCCCTGGCCTTAAATAAATGCTTGATAGTCTGTGTGATTATGCAATTGTTGTGCTCTCTAGGGGGCAAACTGAACAAATGAGGATTTGGGCTGAATTAATGAGCTTCTTTAAGATGATGTAAGCTTGATCAAGAATTGCATGCCCTGTCTATGTATTTTTTGCATTCATTTAGGCTACTAAAACAGTCGGTTTACTAATGTGCATGTTGTAAGCTGTATTTTATATCATGATTATTGTTGGATTATTGTTGCTTTTGTACCTCTTTTGTAAGTCGCTTTGGATACATGCATAAATGTAAATGAAATGTATTGTGAGTAACCTCATATTACTTGAGAAACTACATGGAATATTTGTACTTTTAAAATTAATTTGTTACGCTGCAGGCCTATTTAAGTAAATGGTAAAAAACTTACAAGAAGACTTTAATAGAAGAAGACGGTCACTGAGATTTTGCCAAGACATGTTCCTAAATCAACATATCTTGTTGAACCTGGAACAACAATCCTGTCTGAAAATTTTGTCCTAACCCTATCCCTACCCCTGCCCATAAGTTATCCCTAAAATCAGAGGGAAATGATAGATGAATAACACTGATGTAGAAGCACCTGACCTGGTTTTAAGCCTTAACTGGACATAAACTGTAAACTTGTCCCTCAAATCGGTTGATTGGAATGTTGTTCCAGATGTAAAAAAATCTAAGATATTGATCCAACATGCTGTACTTGGTGAAATCACATAGTAACTAACATAGCAATAAACTTTGCTCATATACAGGTACATATACATATATACATTTTAACTTAAAGGGGTGGTTGATTATGGTTTCACTTTTTTAATTTTAGTTAGTGTGTAATGTTGCTGTTAGAGCATAAACAACATCTGCAAATGCAATGCAAAGGAAGATATTTTCTTTTCAAGAATTCTCTGTTTAAGGGCTGGTAGGGACTACAACGAGCTTCTTCCCGGGTTAGTGACATCACTAACCCTAAAATTTACATAAACCCTGCCCCCGGGAACACACAACAAAGGGGGTGAGGCCATGTTGGGCTGCTTTAGAGAAGAGGAAGAGTTGTTGTAGGAGAGTGTTGTTGTCATGCCATCACTTTACGCCAGACTGCTTCACAAACGAGGGTCAGTTCTACGTTGGATTTGCACAAAAGATTAACATGACGGCACATTCTAGTCGATGAGTTGAATCGACCCCACAGAATCTACATAAATTTATCCACTAACCATTCAGAAACGTCCAGGTTCAAAGTTGTAACTTCTTCCTGAGTCTCTCCATCAGTGTCGACTCCGGTTTGAACAACGTAAGGCTGAACACCGTTACCGACAATCAACATTTTGGCTGCGTAAGATTCTCCAGCTTTGTTGTTGTTGAGCAACCGAAGCGTGAGCTGTTAAAGCTCCGCCCTCTTCTGGAAAGTGGGCCGGGAGCAGCAGGTCATTGCAATTTAAAGGGACACACAAAAATGGCGTATTTTTGCTCACACCCAAACGGGCAAATTTGACAAGCTATAATAAATGATCTGAGGGGTATTTTGAGCTGAAACTTCACAGACACATTCTGGGGACACCAGAGACTTATATTACATCTTGTAAAAGGGGCATTATAGGTCCCCTTTAAAATCATAAATTTGTGGACATGTTGTCAATTAAGTGTTTTTCTTATAGGCTGTGACAGAACAGCTGCCCCCCTTTATTATCAGCGGCACCCCATCCTTTAAATCGCTGCCCTTCGCCAGGTTCCCGACTGGAGTGGGTGAGAGAGAGAGGCACACCCGTGTAATAAGGCACACCTGAAGATAATGAAGGCATCTTCACCACCACTGTTAAAGGTGATAAAGAGGATGTTTTGTTTTATACATTTTTGCAATATTACTTGAAACTGTCTTTACTAACTGATAAAAGACTATTTATTAGGTGCACTGAAAGGAATAATATTAATATACATCATCTGTGCACGAGGTAGGGCCTTAAAAACATCAGCCAATCGTTTACGCGATCATCGCGTAAACGATTGGCCCTCTGGCTTGTCAATCACTGCCATTACGTTCCTTGTGAGAGACGTGCGCGGCTGCGCGCTCCAGTAACTTTCCAAAGGCGCCGCATGCAATGTTTTTGTCAGGAGACAGGAGTAACAACTGCAGATTATGAGTTACCTGCGGTGAGTCCAACATAATGAATCCACTAACACGACACAGCGAATGCCGGTGGTAAACAAACACTCCTGTTCCAATACTCGTGCATGAGTTTTGGGAGGCGTTCCCTTGCAAAAACTCACTAACAGTCTTTGGTTTCTCAGTCGACAAAATGATCCTCTGTATCACCTTTAAATGCTCAGCACGCCTCTCCTTGAGAGACCGGTCTCTTTCCCCCCATCCATGCACGCTGATGTCCTCATGGGTCCAGGAAGGGAGTGCGGAGGGACTCCCGAACCGCCATAGACGTGTGTCGCCAGACCCGCGGTCGGAATGGAGAATCATGCGTAACGCCGCCGACAGGTTAGGATGCCACTTTATTCTCTGTTTTTGAACGTTTTCTGTTTATTTCTGTTAAATAAAAGCCTCTCCGAGGCCTGACGCCACACCCACTGTGTTTGTAGTTTGCTCCTCCCGCCACAAGGCCTATATTCAAATATTGAAATTAAATGTTAATGGTGCCAAAACACTGTTCAGCATTTACACAGTGTGCAGGGAACATGTTTAACAGTTTAGATTTCTTTTTAAACAGGTCTTTTTGAAATCGTGGGAAGATGCAGACAGTTGTATGAGCTGAGCCTGCATGGACGACACGACAAACACCAACATGCACAGCAGCAGCTGAACCCCATGGAGCAGCACTGTGTTACGGGCCTTCTTGGCCAACACCTGGTCGGTGGAGGCCAAACGGGCCGTCAGCATGATCTTACAGTACGTATAAAGCAAAGTCAAGAAGACAAAAGAGAAATACACACTATCAAACACTTCTTGAAATAGATTGAGCGGTCTCGGAATAGGAGCGAGTGATCGCAGAATATGGATGTGGGGAAGAACAGAGGTGGTTCTTTGGCGACAGTGATGAAAAGATCGGTGAGAGGAGGAGTGAAGCTCAGGAGGAATATCACCCCGATGATCCACATGGTGCGTGTCACTGTGCAGATGTGGCTGTAATGGAGGGGGAAGCAG
>RJVU01057277.1:4037339-4056516 GCA_003731715.1 Anabarilius grahami
ACAGTTGTATGAGCTGAGCCTGCATGGACGGCACGACAAACGCCAACATGCACAGCAGCAGCTGAACCCCATGGAGCAGCACTGTGTTACGGGCCTTCTTGGCCAACACCTGGTCGGTGGAGGCCGCACGGGCCGTCAGCATGATCTTACAGTACGTATAAAGCAAAGTCAAGAAGACAAAAGAGAAATACACACTATCAAACACAAGGTTCTTGAAATAGATTGAGCGGTCTCGGAATAGGAGCGAGTGATCGCAGAATATGGATGTGTGGAAGAACAGAGGTGGTTCTTTGGCGACAGTGATGAAAAGATCGGTGAGAGGAGGAGTGAAGCTCAGGAGGAATATCACCCCGATGATCCACATGGTGCGTGTCACTGTGCAGATGTGGCTGTAATGGAGGGAGAAGCAGTTCTTTTCAAACGTTCAAGTCACTCGCACACGCAGGATGTGTAGATGTCCGCGGACCATCCTGATGTCGAAAACAGCTGAACATCAGTTCACAAATAAAATGTTTAAATTGTTACTGCATTGAGTTATTCTGGAATAAATGTAAAAATGCTTAAAATAACTAACTTGACATTTGTACTTGTTACATGTCTGTTTGTTTTGGACTCTCTGTATGATTTTCATTGGTTCCCTTGTTCCTTTGTTCAGTTTCCCGTCACTCCTTAGTTGTCATGGTCACCTTAATTATGATTCATTCATTACCAGCTGTGTTTGTTCAGTTAGTCTCTTTTTTGTTTCCTATTTAAGTTGTACCCTGGCTTTCAGTTGTTGTCCGTTATGTAAAGTTGTGTTTTCTCCCTTGCCTGAGTTTTTGAGTTTACTATTAAACCGTTTATTGGATTGCACCTTCTGCCTTTTTCTTCCTGCATACACAACGTTACATTACGTGGTTTTAATAAATAGAACATTAATTAGCCTACATTGTTAATTTAAAAATACAAAATATAATTGTACTTGGTTTCTTTCTTTTTTTGATAGAGTAAGTAATGTTTATTTAGCCAGGAAAATTTGACAACATTAAGTGTATCAGACATGAACTTACATTTGATTTGTAAAAAGCTGAGGACTTTGCTTCCTCATTTCAGAACACTGCATGCCACTGGTTTGAGGGTGTTATGGTTAAGTTCAGTTTCAAACGGGAATGAAAGCCGTATTTCATATCCAAACTCTTTGTTTGGCAAACGTGTGCTTTGTGAACAGAACTGGGCTACATGGACTTTTTTGTAATTTTATAGTGCTTTTTGGTGTTTTGAAATTTGACAGTCCATTTATGTTAGACAGTTTCATTTACTGACCTCCATAAGCATTATAAAACACTTTAGTCAAAACACATGAGCGATAGAAAAAATAAAGTTACTCCCTATGTTAACCATGTGATTAAACTAACACAACACAGAAAATGGGCTCGAAACTTATGCTTAGGCTTTGAATTTGGTAAGTTTATTTTTTGTACATTATAGGTGCTAATAAAAGCCACTGTTGACGTCTGAATGAGTGATTTTGCACACATTCCAACAAACATCCTGAAGAAACTTCAGAGAATTTACAGGTAATCTAGTCTAAACAAAGTATTTCAGATCTTTGTATCACACATATTATCTCTTCTTTATTAATCACATGAGTGAAAAAAACCATGTATCAAATATCACTTAATATGATCAAATATAAATATTAAAAAATATTATTTTCCTTGTTTACTTCACTGGTATAATCTGTGTCCTTCCTACTTGTTTGCAACAAAAATACACTTTGACATGCTCAACAAATTGTTTATCTCTCAACCCGTAGATCAGTGGGCTTAGTAACCTCGGTAGAACGTTTGACAACAAAAAAAGAATAAACAGAATAGTCGCTGGACTCTGAGGAAATAGATTTACAAGTGCTGTACCCATGAATGGGGTGATATAGGACATCATACACAGCAGAAGCTGAACTCCGTGCAGCAGTATCGTGTTCCGGGCCTTTCTAGCAGACACTTGATCTGCACTTGCAGCATTCGCTGCGGAAAAAACCTTGAAGTAGGTGACGATCAACGTAATCCATACAAACGACAAATACACAACATTCACCACAGTATCTTTGACTGTGTGTTGCCAAGTGTTATAAATGAACACCATATGGCATACAATGGCAGTCGAGAAAAAGCTTGCTGGTCGATTTGATAATGCGATGAATATATCACTCAGAGCTGGCGCTGCTGCTGCAGTCCATATGAAACAGATGAGCATGTAGGTCCTCCGAACTGTACATATTTGCGAGTGATGTAGTGGCTTGCAAATAGCAATGTAACGCTCTATGGCCATGCAGGCCAGATTTAGTGGAGAGTTCTTGGTGACTGTACTAAGAAAAAGTAGCACAACACAACAAACAGAGGCATTGAAGATGCGCAAAACATACATAGTGACTTGTAAGCCCACAGAAACTGACAGCATAATCATGTCATTGATTACCAAATGGATGTATAAAATGTATCTTGGGTCACTGCAGAAAATGATATTTTTGAAGTAGACAATCACAAATGTTCCATTGATATAGTTGATGATTAGGCCGAGGACTACACTGATGAAGTTCTTGATGAACAGGTCATAAAACTGATCCACTTTAACAGTGCTGTTCATTGTTACGATCCTGTGACCTGCAATAGCTGAAGAATCCGGTTATATGTTGTAAGGTCTCAACACTCAATTTTAACAATTCAATTATCAGTATGAAGTTCTACAATCTCACTTAAAGTATAGATTATACATAAGAATTATAAAAGCACAATTAATCATTAATATCTGAAGAGAAAAGACATTCACATTTTTTAAGACTGCGGTAAAACAAAGAGTGCATAATCCTACCTGCTGTATTGCGATGGCCCCTGGCCTTAAATAAATGCTTGATAGTCTGTATGATGATGCAATTGTTGTGCTCTCTAGGGGGCAAACTGAACAAATGAGGATTTGGGCTAAATTAATGAGCTTCTTTAAGATGATGTAAGCTTGATCAAGATTTGCATGCCCTGTCTATGTATTTTTTGCGTTCATTTACTGAAACAATCGGTTTAGTAATGTGCATGTTGTAAGCTGTATTTTATATCATGATTATTGTTGGATTATTGTTGCTTTTGTACCTCTTTTGTAAGTCGCTTTGGATACATGCATAAATGTAAATGTAATGTATTGTGAGTAACCTCATATTACAAACCCCATTTGGACATTTTGTAAAACGCAATAAAATCTGTGATTTGTTCATTCTCTTGAACCTTTTTTTTTAACTGACAAAAGTACAAAGAAAATATTTCCAATGTTTTCACTCACCAACATAATTGTATTTTGTGAATATAAACACATTTTAATTTTGAAGGCTGCAACACACTCCAAAAAAAGTTGGGACAGAGGCAAAATAAAAGTGAAAAGATGATATAATATCCAATTTAAACTGTTTTTAAACAGTCCACAATTAGCAGGTGAATTGGTGTTAGGTGAGGGTATTGTGCTTGGGTGTAAAAGTGCTTCTCAGTCTTTGCAAGAAAAGATGGGTCATGGCTCACCACTTTGTGCCAAATGTCATGAGAGAATTGTCAAACAATTCAAAAATCACATTTCTCAATGCAAGTTTGCAAAGAATTTATGTCTTTCACTATACCATACATAATGTAAAAAGATTCAGGGAATCCAGAGAAATCTCAGTCTGTATAGGACAAGGACACCTCAGTTGAATGATACAATTGAATAAATGTATATGACCTTTGAGCCCTCAGATGGCATTGCGTTAGAAACCGTCATGCTACTATGTTAAATACAGCCACATGGACTCGGGAGTACTTTGGAAAACAGTTGTCACTTAACAGTCTGACGCTGCATCAAGAAATGCAACTCGAATCTTTGTTACGCAAGGAGAAAGTTCAGTTCCCAAATGATTAAAAATTGTAATTAAAAGGAAAGGTGATGTGACACCATGGCTCTGTCCCAACTTTTTTGGAGTATGTTGCAGCCATCAAAATGTGTTTATACTTACAAAATACAATATCGATATCAACAATATCAGCACTTTCTTCTAATGTCTTGTTGCCTGTTAAAATGTCTCCTACACATGAACTCTCTCCAGAAATCAGCATCACCTATAAATCATTCATGTGGTATAGCAGTGAACAAAACATCATCCAAACTTTTGAGAGAAATGGCTGGCTGGTTTTACTCTCCATGCTTTAGAGATAAAGTATCTGAGCCAATACTTGCGAAACTTCTCATCTCTGAATCCATATATCATTGGACTGAGAAATCGTGGGATGATGTAGACCAGAAGAAAATTAACATAACGGATCTCCAGGCTATACATCGGAAACAGTTGTATGAGCTGAGCCTGCATGGACGGCACGACAAACGCCAACATGCACAGCAGCAGCTGAACCCCATGGAGCAGCACTGTGTTACGGGCCTTCTTGGCCAACACCTGGTCGGTGGAGGCCGCACGGGCCGTCAGCATGATCTTACAGTACGTATAAAGCAAAGTCAAGAAGACAAAAGAGAAATACACACTATCAAACACAAGGTTCTTGAAATAGATTGAGCGGTCTCGGAATAGGAGCGAGTGATCGCAGAATATGGATGTGTGGAAGAACAGAGGTGGTTCTTTGGCGACAGTGATGAAAAGATCGGTGAGCGGAGGAGTGAAGCTCAGGAGGAATATCACCCCGATGATCCACATGGTGCGTGTCACTGTGCAGATGTGGCTGTAATGGAGGGGGAAGCAGATGGAGATGTAGCGCTCCAGGGCCATGCCAGCCAGGATGAGCGGGGTGGAGCGGGTGGTCGTCACAGCAGTCATGATCAGCGGACAGCAGGCAGACGCCAAGATCTTTGAAAAGGCATAACTCACCTAGAACAGGAGGAAAGGACCACAAACAATATACATATTAGACCATGTCAATGTTTCATTATACAGTCGTTATGTTTTAACATCTTTGTTTTCATCCATTCAACTTGTTTCAAGGAGTTTTTATAGTTTCAACTTTGACTTTGAAGTAAATTTAAACTAAAAAGTTTTAGTGAAATGAAAATTGTATTTAACTTTCTAACAACAGACAATATCAAAACAAAATAATTATTTGGAGTCGGACAGGGTATATTTTAGTTATATATTTTATTTTACATTTTATTTTCATTTTTATAGACTTTTATAATGTTTTTAACAACACACTGCTGTTCAAAAGTTTGGGGTAATTATGGAGTTTTTTGGGAAAGAAATTAATACTTTTATTCAGCAAGGATGCATTCAATTGGTCAAAAGTGTCAGTAAAGACATTTATAATGTTAAAAAATCCTGGAAAAAAGGTTTACAACTCTTTTCAACATTGATAATAAATGTTTCTTTAGCAGCAAATCTACATATTGGAATGATTTCTGAAGGATCATGTGACACTGAAGACTGGAGTAATGATGCTGAAAATTCAGCTTTGCATCACAGAAATAAATTACATTTTTAAATATATTCTAATAAAAAAACAGTTATTTTAAGTTTGAATAATATTTCACAATTTTCACAGTATTTTTGACCATATAAATTCAGGCATGCTGAGCATAAGCGACTTCTTTCAATAACACATTACTGAATGGCAGCATACTTTAAACTGGCTAAAAATAAGTACATGGTTTGATATCCCAAGTGAAAAAAGTACACTTCCATAATGTACTTAAAGTGCTCTATTTTCACATACTAATTTTGTACTTAATATACTGAAAATTCTACTTTAGAACTAAAATGTGCTTTAACATACTATCTCTGTATTAAAAGTTACAACATGTAGTACACTTGAATCCATCTTTCAAACACTTTCTTTTCATACACAGGTTCAAGTGTACTACAAGTGGTAACTAAATACATTTTTTAATACAGAGATAGTATGTTAAAAGCACATTTTAGTTCATGTTCATGGTGTCTCAAAATAGCACAGTTGGGTACACTTAGATGTTCTTAAGATTATCTTAAGCAGTACTAAAGAAGAATTTGTAGTATATTAAGTACAAAATTAGTGCGTGAAAATAGAGCACTTTAAGTACTACATTATGGAAGTGTTGTTGTTTTTTCACCTGGGATTTTGTATCAAATGCAGTGACATTCAGGCATTTATAAAGCATAAGTATCTTTTGACTATTTTTTTGGCCCCATATATTTAATCTTAATACTAACCACATACAAGGCGGTTACCAGTGTCAGTTGTACAGCATCATTAATGACCATGCAGATAAACATGATATAACGTGGATCTTCATAGAAGAAACTGTGCTTGCGGAAAGTGGACACCATACTGCAATTAAGGACACTGAGCGCCAGCCATACAAGCATGGCCACAATGTTTTTAGTGAGAGCAGCGCTGAAGCTGTCCCGGGGTATGGCATTCACAAGGAGTAAAGTAGAGTTACCATACTCTGAGACAGCGCTGGAGTTCATGTTCTCAACCTGAGATGATAAAGCACACATTATAGACAGAGTATATACAACTTCACGTAATATAATAGGCTATACATTCTGCATTGCACCATTCATCTTTTACAGTTAGTAAAGCTAAATACAGACAAAGCCATATAAAAAGACATGCATGATAATGATTTATTATAGTGTCTTATAAGCAAGTATATAATACGTAAAAAAAAAATAAGAACACTTAATTAGATATGTTTTTGTTTCCTGAAAAAGAAATAAATGTCATTAACCAGTCTTGTAAGGCACAATATGTCCCAATGTAATGTGATTGCTTCATATATAGTGATGTTGGTTAGTCAAATCCCCTCTTACCTAGAATGCCTCCTTGCCTTCCCTGACAGTCCCAGTCTGTGGTGAAACTTATATACTGTATGGATGTGATACAGATCAAGGTAGTTGATTGGAGGATGCCAGAGAACTCTTCAGGGGTTTGTCATTTTACTCCATAGCACTGGTTTGTTTTTCCCATGCAGGGATAAAAGGATGTAAACAGAGGTGTAAACCAACACATGCTAAATTAGCTTTTAAATATGACATTTTGGTCACACTTTTAGGGTCCAATTCTCACTATTAACAATAACTAACTATTAACTACGACTTTTGCCTTAATAAACTCCTAATTACTGTTTATTAATAGTTAGTAAGGTAGTTGTTAAGTTTAGGTATTGGGTAGGATTAAAGGATGTAGAGAATGGTCATGCAGAATAAGGAATTAATATCTGCTTTATAAGTACTAATAAACAGCCGATAGCCTAGAAATATGCATGATAATAAACAGCTAGTTAATAGTGAGAATTGGACTAAAGTGTTACACATATNATATATATATTTTTTTTTTATCTGTCAAATTGAATAAAATCAAAAAGCACAATAAAAACAACAGTGGTTGACCACTTTGCTGTACAGCCATACTAAAATAGATATCAAAACATAAAAAGTGCATTAACACTATATAGACCGCAATGCAATAGAGAAAAGAGACATCAAAACACTGATAAGAGGGTTTAACCATAGACTATAAGAGCAGGTATAAGCCCGGGCAAAAAGATTTGGTATAAGCCCGGGCAAAAAGATTTTTAAGTTAGATTTAAACTCAGATTCTGATTAAACTAATCTAAGAGAAACCAGGAGACTATTCCAACGCATCGCTTCGCTTCAGAAGGCCTTTATTAACCCCCTGGAGCCACGTGGAGTACGTTTATGATGGACGGATGTGGATGGAAGCACTTTCTTCAGCTCATACTCGTGAACCCTGTTCACTGCCATTATAAAGCTCAGATGCGTCAGGATATTTATTAATATTTCTCTGATTGTGTTCATCAGAAAGAAAGTCATATACAACCTAGGATGGCTTATTTTCATTTGAAAGTGAACTAATCTTTTAAATATGAAAAGTACAATTTTAAAATGAAATATAGCTGTGAGCAGCAATTATCGGGGTTCAAGTGCTTTAAGGCACAAAAAGATATTACATTTTATTTAGCAAGCATGTTACCACTAAAATCATAGAAAGAAAAGACCATTTACAGAGAATACAGGCAATTTACCATTGGAAATAAATGGGTTTTAAAGCTTTTTAACAGTTATAGCGGCACCTATTGTCCGATCTCAATAAAAGTTTGCATTCTTGTATAGAATCATATGTCGCATGTGCTCACCTATTTTTGTGAAGTTCAGAGTTTTCGTTTTGGAGTTATAGGCTTTTGTAAGCACTTAACCACGCCCTTTTCTAAATGATCCTGTTATAGCTACCCAAAGGGTGAAGTTCAACTTTTCTTGATAACTATTGATCTAGAGAGTCCCGAGATGTGCCGCAGTGGTTTTATCGCTGTTGAGCCAAAAACCAGGACTAGTTCGCCAAAGTTGGTTTTGAAATAATCTCCAATATTTAATTCAATGGACAGAGGCGGTCCTAGAGGCAAAGTTGCTCAGAATGACCTACCATGTGGTATGAGCGTTGTGGATGTGTGCGAAAAATCACGCGAGACACGATCCTTTGCCCATGTGAAAAACGCGAAGGTGCCCTCCAAGTGGCCGATTTCTTTTGAATTTCCTACAGGCCTCTAGGGCTGTGAGTCAAACAGGCCCAGTGAATTTCGCTCCGATCGGCCTCAGTTAACCTTGTCTGATAGATTCTCAAACTTCAGTGGCTAATGACGGACATGTTTTTTGAGATAAGTTAATGTCCTCATAGACCAGGGATGGGCAACTTCGGTCCTGAAGGGCCACTGTCCTGCATGGTTTAGCTCCAACCATGATTAAACTCACCTGCCTGTAGCTTTCTAGTAATCCTAAAACATTGATTAGCATGTTCAGGTGTGTTTGATTAGGGTTGGAGCTAAACTCTGCAGGACAGTGGCCCTCCAGGACCGAAGTTGCCAATGCCTGTCATAGACAGTCATGGCACCATGGACGAAGACACTACATGCCAATTTTCAAATCGATCGGACTTATGGTGAGGTAGTTATTTTTTCCTGTTATAGCACCACCAAGTGGCCAGTCGCCATGTCCTTTTTCACACGATCACAGAATGAGCTCTTACATAAAAGGACTTGACAACAGTATTTATCTGTTTACCAAGTCTGACTAAATTTTTTTGAACTTTGTGCAATGTTTTACCTACAAATTGTATATTTTCACTCAAGTTTGTAAAGAAATTCAAACAAAATCATACTATACTTATGAATTCTAAAGTTATCAGGTTGGTTTAATGGTTTGGCCATTGATGTCTTCCATATTAGGCCATAATTTTCTAATTGTGATGTACAAAATGAAATGAATGGTTTTGATTCATAAATAAACAGTTTATTACGATAAATAAATTAGCTACTTCTGTGACTAGAATGTGATTACATATATATTTTTTAAGATAATGTTTGTTTTTAAAGAATTTTCTTTGCAAATGTACAACTCGGCTTTATTGAAAAAGGTTTCATTTTTACATCCAATATTCTATTTATAGCCTAGATGATAAAACCATTGATTATATACACTGTAAAATGTGGTAATCTGCAGTTGTTACCTTAAAGAACTATTGCCACCTGATTTAAAACATACAATTAGTTTTGTCGGTATACATTCATGTATTTAGGGTGACTCAGTGATGTTAAATAATATTTTTGAAGTGAATAAAACCAGTTAATAATATGTTACCGTTTTAGCCCATTTTTTTTCAATGTACAAACAAACAAACAAACAAGTAAACTGGATAGCACAAATCGACACTTTAAAAACAATGACGGTCTGTTTGCATGTGTCATTATAAAGCTCAGATTTTATTTATTCAAAATAATTAGCAGTGAAATTTTTCAGAAAATCTGGGAATTACTAAACAATACATGGGGAAATTAAACATTTGCCAAGACAGAAACATATCAGATTCCAAACCCTTGACACATTGTAATATTACAAAACTAACAATCCATTTAATCTTCTTCATCTTTGCATTCTACTCTCGTGTCTATTCTAGGATGACTGCACACAAAATACCTCTTCAGATACTTGCGGAACTTTGTATCTCGCACTCCATATATGATTGGACTCAAAAAGCGTGGCAAAATATAGACAATTAGATAGTTGGCAAAACGGATTTCTAGGATGCGTCCCGGGAAGATGATGTGTAAGATGCCCTCCACACTGGGAGACACATAAGAGAGCAAGCACATGAGCAACTGCACCCCGTGGAGCAAGATAGTGTTGGTCGCCCTTTTGGCGGGCGTTCTCTCGGTGGAGAGCGCACGAGCCGCGAACACGATCCGCAGATACGTGCACAGCAGCGTGAGGAACACCAGCGAGAAATAAATCCCATCGAACGCTTGCCGCTTATACAGCAGCACCGGGTCTTTAAACACATTCGGCCTGAGACAAAAAACAGCAGTTTGGAAGAAACTCAGAGGTTCTGTGGCTAAGGTCACGAATAGGTCAGTGATGTCAGGAACCACAGATATGAACCAAATGACCCCTATGAGCATGTACGCACGCCGCACGGTGCAGATCTCGGCATGCCGCAGAGGATAGCAGATGGCGATATAGCGTTCGATGGCCATGCCGGCCAGGTTCACAGGTGTGCTGCGGGTGGTGAACACAGCCACCAGGATGAAGAAACAACACACTCCTACACTGATGGTATACAAGACGTAACTGACCACAAACAGAGCGATGGTTACGGTGAGCTGCACTGCGTCGTTAATGACCATATGTATGAAAAGAATATAGCGAGGGTCCTCGTAAAAGATCTGGTGTCTGAAGAACGTGGCCACTACACTGCCATTGATGTAGCTGAGGAGGAACCACACCAGGACCACGATGAAGTTCTTCATGAAGGCCGTGGTGAACGTGTCTCGCACGAGGAGTTGTTGGCCTGCTGTTGAATTCATCACTCAGGGCTTAGTCTGAAGAAATATACATGACAAGTTTGACAATCATTTAAACATTTTTTTTTAAACAATCATTTTTTAAACAACTTTTTCATTTCATTTCATAATATTTATATTTATAAATACAAATAGATTTATCTTTTTAAATATAAATACATTTGTTTTTTTTAAATAATTTTTTTTAACAACAATATATATATATATATATACACTACCGTTCAAAAGTTTGGGATCGGTACGATTTTTAATGTTTTTAAAAGAAGTTTTGTCTGCTAACCAAGACTGCATTTATTTAATGAAAAATACAGTAAAAACAGTAATATTGTGAAATATTATTACAATTTAAAATAACTTTTCTATTTGAAAATATTTGAAAATATTATTTATTCTTGTGTTGGCAAAGCTGAATTTTCAGCATCATTACTCCAGTCTTCAGTGTCACATGATCCTTCAGAAATCATTCTAATATGCTGATTTACTGCTCAAGAAACATTTATTGTGTACAATTGTACAAAATATTTGAGTACAATATTCTTTTTCAGGATTCTTTGATGAATAGAAAGTTCAAAAGAACAGCATTGATTTGAAATATAATCTTTTGTAACATTATAAATGTCTTTACTGTCACTTTTGAATGATTTAATGCATCCCTGTTGAATTAAAGTATTCATTTCTTTAATTTCTTTTCAAAAAAATTTTAATAAAAATTCTTACTGTCCCCAAACTTTTGAACGGTAGTGTATAATGNGTACACAACTGTTTTCAACATTGATAATAATCAGAAATGTTTCTTGAGCAGCAAATCAGCATATTAGAATGATTTCTGAAGAATCGTGTGACATTGAAGACTGGAGTAATGATGCTGAAAATTCAACTTTACCATCACAGGAATAAATTACTTTGTAAAATATATTCAAATAGAAAACAGTTATTTTAAATTGTAATAATATTTCAAAATATTCCCGTTTTTACTGTATTTTTTATTAAATAAATGCAGTCTTGGTTAGCAGACAAAACTTCTTTTAAAAACATTAAAAATCGTACCGATCCCAAACTTTTGAACGGTAGTGTATATATATATATATATATATATATATATATATATTTCATTTTTTTGATGCCTTTATCCAAAGTGGCTTACATTGCATTCAAGACACAGATTTTATCAGAATATGAATATGACTGATGATGCACCAAATATAGTATTTAGAATAAACCAATGGAAAACCTATAGCATTAAAACATTTAATATTAATGTTATTACATGTTTTTAAAAAGCCAGAAGAAGATGATATTCCTATAACATGCTTGTATAAGACACAAATAATGAATTATTTTGCATAAATCCGCTAAATTGCTCACATCATGCTTTCAGGTCTGTATAAGCACAAAATAAATCAAATCAAATATTATATTTTGGTCTTGTGATGTAGATAAAAACCATCAACTTCATTTTCTTTCCTTCTGTTTTCAGTGCTTTTGAATATGAACAACCATCCAGAAAATAATAAATGTAGCAGAAATCACAATTCAGTCAAGATGTCAGTACTACAAAGCATATAATTTATAGTTAGCACAGAATGAATGAATAGAAATAGAGCAACTGAATGGAAAAAAGACTTGTAGTTGGTATATTTAGACCCCAGCACTCGCCCCTGTCTGGCCAGCACCAGCACTGATGAAGACATGCCAGCTTTTTAAATGCTCACACACTCTGTGTGTGTAGATGATGAAATCAGTTATGACACTGGAGAAAATAAAGAAAAAACAAATATCTTACTATACTATATCCATATATCTTGTTCTCATGCTGCTTCATCTTTTTTCGTTTGAATATTCAAGAAACAACTGAAAATGTTTGCTTCAATGAATCATGTTTAAATATCCATATGCGTACATATGTGTGTGTGTGAGTGTATTTATCGAGTAATTATATTCATTTATTATCATTTTTACATTGATAACACTGATTATCTCTTCATCACAGCACCTGTTAGTGGGTGGATGTATTAGGCAGCAAGTGAACATTTTGTCCTCAAAGTTGATGTGTTAGAAGCAGGAAAAATGGGCAAGCGTAAGGATTTGAGCGAGTTTGACAAGGGCCAAATTGTGATGGCTAGACGACTGGGTCAGAGCATCTCCAAAACTGCAGCTCTTATAGGGTGTTCCCCATCTGCAGTGGTCAGTATCTATCAAAAGTGCTCCAAGATAGGAACAGTGGTGAACCGGCGACAGGGTCATGGGCGGCCAAGGCTCATTGATGCACGATGGGAGCGAAGGATGGCCCGTGTGGTCCGATTCAACAGACGAGCTGCTGAAGCTCAAATTGCTCAAGAAGTTAATGCTGGTTCTGATAGAAAGGTGTCAGAATACACAGTGCATCACAGTTTGTTGCGTATGGGGCTGCATAGCCGCAGACCAGTCAGGGTGCCCATGCTGACCCCTGTCCACCGCTGAAAGTGCCAACAGTGGGCACGTGAGCATCAGAACTGGACCACGGAGCAATGGAAGAAGGTGGCCTGGTCTGATGAATCATGTTTTCTTTTACATCACGTGGATGGACGGGTGCGTGTGCATCGCTTACCTGGGGAACACATGGCACCAGGATGCACTATGGGAAAAAGGCCAGCCGGCGGAGGCAGTGTGATGCTTTGGGCAATGTTCTGCTGGGAAACCTTGGGTCCTGNNNCTCGGGTCCTGTGTGTGTGTATTTATAGAGTAATTATATTAATTTATTATTATTTTAATATGTATTTAAACGATTAATTGAAGCTTGAATATTTCTTGAAATCTGCATTGTTAATCCTTTTATTTAAATCCTTTTATTAATCTTTTATTTAAAAAAAAAATCACAAAAATCTAACCTTAATCTAACCATAATTTTCTTACAGCCACTTTCTGTTTTGTGAAGCTCAACAATCTTTTGCTGCACATCAGAACTATATTCTTTGGTTTTACTCATTGTGATGAATGATTAAGGGAATTTGGCCTTTGTGTTTCCTCATGTTTTTACTCCTGTGGAACAAGAAGTCATGGCTGGACAATTTCATGTTCTTAGTCACCCTTGTGTGCTAAAAAATATAAAAATGAATGTGAATATACTTCAGAGATATTTTAAAAATTCTAGGGTGCCAATAACTGTGGCCAATGTGTTTTGGAGAAAAACATCTATTTCATAATGTGATTTTCCCCCCTCTTTCAATTCTTTTACTTCAATCAAAGGTTAGAATTTTTTTGAATGAAAGATCAAAAGAATAAACAATGCAGATTTATGATCATATTTACCAAGGGTGCCAATAATTCTGACCACAACTGTATATATATATATATATATATTCTCCTAAATGGAGGTCATATTGCAGATCATATTAATGGGGGTGGGGGAGGACAATGCTAATTGATCAGCGATCTGATATGCAATGAGAGAATTACAGATTATTATTTATACTCTGCACAAGGGCTATTTGTACAAACATTCACAGAAAAGGAGTTTCCACGTAAAAGCTATGAAAAGGGAAAAGGTTGAATCTTCAGATTTAGTTATGTATTGCATGTGTGTTTTTACTTTTTCATAAAGACACTTTTTCCTTTGACAATTTTTATGCTATTACAGTATGTCTGTAAAGTGCCACACACAGCTGCGACGCATACACTCCAAATAATCATTCATTTTACATGCCAACATGCCATTTTACTGCAAAACAAGATAAGATCCATTCTAGATGAACTAAACATCAGTGTACTTTTTGTTTAATATTGCGTGCCAATACAAGGGTCTCAGTTCACCTCTGTAAAGCATCACTTATTCATTACATTTCAATGTATTAATCATGCTCATTGCACATGTAGTGCAGTATATATTTCTTTCACACACTTCCACAAATCCGATTCATTCACAAATGTTGCTTACAAAGTCAACGGCTTCTTTACAATATTGTTATATAGTGAACCTTCATGTGGATTTATTGGAAACTTTCGCCAAATTCCTTTTGGGTTGGAGAGTTGTCCTTATCTCGAACATTGTACACAGTAGGTATTTTTTCAGGTAATTACAAAACGTTTTATCCCTCACACCATACACAATAGGACTGATAAACCTGGGCATTATCTGGATTACTAAATAACTTAAAAATCTCATCTCCAGAATCAACATCGGAAACATTTCCGCCAACAACCTGTCCAGGAAGGGTCCAGCAAACGTCAGCATGCACATCAGAAGCTGGATTCCATGTAGGATGATGGTACTCCGAGCCTTGCGAGCATCCGAGTTTGTGGCCTTTGCAACAAACATGATCTTTAAGTAAGTATACACTATAGTCAGCCACACAAATGCAAGGTAAATCATATACACAACATTTCTCTTTTCTACCATATATGGGTTATTGAACACATAATCTCTGTAGCAGAAGATGTTGCTGTAGAAGAAGGTCCGCGGTTGTATAGCCAGCAGGATGAACAGGTCTGGAAGAACCTGGATGGCACTCAGGGTCCAGATTAGACTGATAAGGATGTGTGTTTTACGAACAGTACAGATCTGAGCGTGACGCAAAGGGTTGCAGATGGCGATGTGGCGCTCGATAGCCATGGAGGCGAGGGTCAGCGGTGTGTTGAGCGTTGTGAATATAACACTCATCAACAGAACACAGCAGAAAGAGACATTGATAGTAAACACAGCGTAGCTTAACACATGAAGAATGACTGCAATCATCAGCTGAATCATGTCGTTGAACACCATGTGAATGTAGAGAATGTACCGAGGGTTTCCGGTGAAGATCTCATGCTTGATGAAGGTGTGGACGAGCGTGCCGTTGATATAGTTGATGGAGATGCACAAACCAACCACTATCACATTCTTAGCCACTGCTGTGCTCAAGCTGTCCCGCAAAATCTTGGGTTGTGTGATGTTACCCACCAGTGAAAGGTTCATCTTTTGATAACACCACTTTCTGAAAAAAAAAAAAAAAAGAGAACGTAGAAGGTTAAACTCTGTGCATCAAGATATCTGATTGCTAGAATGTCTAAAACAATGTTATTCTCTATATAAAATTCAATGGCATCAATAAACTAACAGTAAATTGATCAAAGAGTCACTTAAAGTTCAGTTGTCTTTACAGTAGTACCTCTGCAGACTTTCCAGCCTGTTGTGAAAGCTGACGAGAAATCTTATTTTATACCATGGGATGCCCGTCTTGGTAATAGAGGTCAGTATCCTCTAAAGGATCTGCGCATGACAAACCTCATGTGACGTCAGAAGATTCAAAGCAGTTTTTCTTTTCAAGCAATATGGCATGACCTCACCAGGATAACCTTTTGACCTGAAAACATGGAGACATGGGAACACTCTCAGAAAGATTGTGCAAAATTTGTATCTTTAGGGGAACAACAGCTTGTCGCTGGGGCAGTACCCTTAAAGTCCCCCTACACAGAACCTGATTTTACCAAGTGCAACATGTTCCTGGATCAACATCTTTGTTGATCCTGGAACAACATTCTAATCGACCAATCAGATTGAAAGGACAAGTTTACAGTTTATGTCAAGTTTAGGCTTACAACCAGGGTTAGGTGCTTCTACATCAGTGTTATTTACCTATTATTTTCCTCTGATTTTAGAGATAAGTTATGGGTAGGATTAGGTTTAGGGGTAGGGATAGGGTGTATAGGGGTATGATTAAATTTTCTAACAAGAATGTTGACACAGGAACGTGTCTAATTCTTCAAAATTAGAACGTGCTCCTCCTGTCCCAGAGAAAAACGGTTGATGTAACTGATTACCTAAATTTTTTGAGTTTTGCCAAACTTATTTGGGTTTACAATGTTGACAGGCATTCAAAAGAGCTGTATATTCTGCTAAAAGACATACAGTACAAATACAACATAACAATAAGCCTCTAATTATGGAGAATAATCATTCTCTTTCAAGGTTTCAAAGGCCTGCAAATGCAAACATTCAATATCATATTCCACATTTTAAAGTTTTATTTTAATATAGTGATACGGCATGCAAACACATTTCACTCTCAGTGCACTTTTGAGTTTGCAGTTTTTCTGTGCAAAAAGGTTTTCATCATTCTTACTGTATGTATCATTCTAATATATTGATTTATGTAGGATTCTAAACTGGAAACCAGCCTACTCTTCTATACTGATTCAATCTGTATACAGTCACCATCAGCTCGGTGAGGCCTTGGAAAAACTTAATTAGCTCCTTTTGTCACAAAAATAATAAAGAAAAAGTACATTTGATGTGACAAAGAAAGCACCATGATAAAGCCTTTAAACATCTTCATCTCTTCAGATCTTTAAAAGGCATTTTTAACAATTTAGGGTGTGATTATTAACATCCAGACCACCATGAGTGATGACCTTTGAACCTTACTCTGTAGTTTTTTTTGATAAAAAACCACATACATTTAAAATTAATTAAATGTAACCATTATCTTATATAAGATTATATAAATACAGCTCTGAAAAAAATTAAGAGACCACTTAACATTGATTTCTGAACTTGGAGTGGTCTCTTAATTTTTTCCAGAGCTGTAGTTTGGGGCCAATAAGTTTTTTTTTTTTTTTTAAAGAAATTAATACTTTTATTTAGCAACTGATCACAAGTGAAAGTAAAGACATTCACATTAATGCAAACATCTCTATTTCACAACTGTTTTCAACATTGATCAAAAATAAATAAGAAACATTTCTTGAGCAGCAAATCAGCATATTAGGATGATATGTGAAATTCACCTTGGATTTATTTTGCTTTTGGATTTGACTGATTTAGCCAAATCTATGATTATGGATAGTCTGTCAGATTGTCATAAATATTAGTGAATTTCCCAACAAGGCTGTAAAGTTGCATCACCTTATCTTCACATTATCTGCATGATCACATGACTGTTAAAAAACAAACAATTAACTCAAACCTTTTTTTAAACTGTGACCTTTACCTCAGCATTTGTTTGTGTTCCTAAAAAAGGCAATCATTCACAAAAGGGAGTGTTGTTGAGATAACAAGACATTTGTCCTTTCAACATCTGAGCGTTGGACTCTGAGCTCGGTAATTAACACGCTTCCACTGAGACTAGCGGGAATCTCTGACATTTCATAACCTCCACTGAGTCTAGTCTAAATAAGAGCGATGGCAGGAGAGACTCGAGCGTCTCGCCCCTGAGATCTGCAGGCAGAAGGTCAGAGCAGTCAGGAACACTTGTTGTTCTGAAGCTTGTATTCCTGGGAGTGATTAACACGTCTATGGGGAGAGGCAGAAAAGATCATGGAACATAATAAGAGAGATTGTTTTAGATGTTCAAAGGTCTGTTGGCATCAGGAGAGATTCTGTTTTGAAATGTTAATGCTAATGGTCTCTTGCGTTCGGATTACGTGGTGGCTGATGTAAATGTTGATCAATCAACTGAAGTCTGAAAAAAATTGTGGATGTATGTCATATTCAAGTAATAATAAACATGACCTTATATTTAATACTCAGTGGCCCAAGAAAACATGAAGCCACACCTTAATGCTACACAACATAATGTCAAACCAAGTGACATTTACTTTAAAGATAGATAACGCAAATTCACTTTACAGGCAAAACATTCCAGAAAAAAGATGTTTGTTAGGCTATAACGCAACAGATATACTTATAGAAATAAGAAGTATAGTGACGCTGTGTTTGTGAAACGTATTTGTGAATGTGGTTAATTTCTTTTTTATTTTATGATCAAAAGAACAACCTTTTAAATGATTTTTGGTTGATTTGCTTGCTTCAAATTTGACGTCCCCTGATATAACCAGGGTATTACATTTAACACACACACACACATGTTCGTTTTTGTGAATTGTGGGGACATTCCATAGGCGTAATGGTTTTTATACTGTACAAACTGTATTTTCTATCCCCCTACACTACCCCTACCCCTAAACCTAACCATCACAGGAAACTGTGCACACTTTTACTTTCTCACAAAAACTAATTCTGTATGATTTATAAGCCTTTTGAAAAGTGGGGACATGCTGTAATGTCCTCATAAGTCACCTCTTTTTGTAATACCTATGTCATACCCATGTCATTATACACATTTGTGTCCTGATATGTCACAAAAACGCACACACACACACACACACACATATACAGGTCCTTCTCAAAAAATTAGCATATTGTGATAAAAGTTCATTATTTTCCATAATGTAATGATAAAAATTAAACTTTCATATATTTTAGATTCATTGCACACCAACTGAAATATTTCAGGTCTTTTATTGTTTTAATACTGATGATTTTGGCATACAGCTCATGAAAACCCAAAATTCCTATCTCAAAAAATTAGCATAT